>CAKAJI010000579.1:2500-5000 GCA_916610255.1 Lasioglossum lativentre
AGCAGCGACTCGCCGCAATGTAATCCTTAATTCCGTGTGCGTTAAATCCTACGAATACCCGGTTCCTTGCCAGAAGGATTTTCCGGGTTTTTGGAGACACCTCTACCACCCAGTTGGTGACTTCTCTTTCTTTCCTTCCTGTCTTGAAGAGGAGTTTGAACTCCTCTTCAAGTTTCTCCTCTGAGTTCAACTCAAGGTTTTGCTTTTCCATGGCCTTCTGTAGTTCTACCTCTGATAATTCAGAGGGGACACCGTAAATAATCATTTTCGGTTTCCTCTTAGGGAGGGAACCGATCTCTACTTTTTCCCTTAGTTTCTTGTTTTGGAGGACTTGCTCAAGGTCCTCCTTAGTTTCGGTCTCTATTAGGATTCCGGAGTTCCCGATTTTCTTCAGGTTCCGGATCCTTATATTCTGCTCTATAGGGTTGACACATTCGGTCAGAGCCCTCTTCGTTTCTTCGCTGCTTGCGATTTTGCTACCCTTCGCAGGGTAGATTGCGGCTACTGGTTTGGACTGCTGAATTGCAGTCCTCTTGGCTATTTGCCTGGTCTTTTTGCTTGCTTTTATTATATCAGAGTATAATTGTGGTTTGGAGACCGGGGCCTCCTGGCCACTACTCTGTTTCATTGCTGAGAGACTGTCTATCTTTGCAGATAGCTCGTTGAATTTATCCTCCAGGGATTTTTCTTTTTCGAGCACAAGAAGTTTCTCCTTGAGCTCTCTGTTCTTTTTTTCCAAGTCCTTCTTTTCATCTTCTACGTCTAGCAGGTCTAGGTTTGTCAGCCTTGCCTGTTCTTCTATCTCCTTGATCACTATCTTGGCCTCATATTGTTGCGCCTTCGTCAAGACCAGGGTCATGAGGAATCTGCGCAGTCTCTGGGCCGGATAGTAGCCGTCATCACTATCATCGTCGGAGATTGCCAAGTCTCCTGACGTGCCAGTCTTTTCCTCTTTTGGGATTTTCTTAGGTTGCAACTCGGGTGGACCATCCGAGTCGCTAGAACGATCCTGTTGGTGCCTTTTTGTTCCTTTCCCTGTTCCTTTCTGAGTCTGTTGCTGTGTTATTTCATTGCGCAGTACCTCAGTGCTTTTCTCGAATTCCATTTCGGAATCCATTTCTGATTCTGTAAGGTATACGGACTCATTGTCCGAATCCCTCGTTTCTCTAATCTGTTCATTGGTTTCTTTGTCTTTCTTTGCCTTCGCTTTCCCTCCAACTTTCTTTTCTTTCAATTCTCCTTCCTTCATTATTTCCTTCTTTTTACTCTCCTCCGTACTTACTCCTACTGTCTTTCCCTTTGTTTCTCCTGTGCATTTCTTTAACTGTACTTTTGGTAGTAATTTAAGTTTTGAGTAGTCCATGATTGTTCCCACGAGTAGGGACGAAGAATGGTCACTCCCCGGGTGACGCCCTTTCCAGGGAGAAGGCTATTACTCTCAGAATGTCGCCAGGTGTACTGAGGTTAGCCACTTGGCGGTTAGTGCTCCCACCAACCATCGACGTTCGTGCAAGGAACGACAACCCTCTGTCACCGCGGTCTTCAGCTTAGAGGTCGGGATTTGTTTAGAGGTTTTTCTCCCCGCGGTCCAACACACAATTAAGGTAAGACCCTCGCTCTCCTCCCGTAACGTACCACCGGGTTACGCTCCGGTGGGTCGTTGCTACGGCGAGCAGTTTTACGATTTTGCGAGTGCCACGGTGATCGCAGAGCAATCACTCACGTAAGAGCACTTCCTACCAGAGCCCCGTTTGTCACCCGAAGGTGTCCAGGTCCTACCACGTGAAGGAGGGGTTGGCGCACCAGGGAATAAAACCCTGGACCTTCTAGGACCCAGTAGATAGGGACAGAGGGAATCTCGTTAATCCATTCATGCGCGTCACTAATTAGATGACGAGGCATTTGGCTACCTTAAGAGAGTCATAGTTACTCCCGCCGTTTACCCGCGCTTTTTTGAATTTCTTCACGTTGACATTCAGAGCACTGGGCAGAAATCACATTGCGTCAACACCCGTGGGGGCCATCGCAATGCTTTGTTTTAATTAGACAGTCGGATTCCCCTAGTCCGTGCCAGTTCTGAGCTGAGCGTTGAATGGCGGCCGAAGAGGACGACCGTTCTAGACGGAAGCCTCGCAGCAAGGAAGATCCGCGGGAGGCCAAGGCACGGGACCGAGCTCGGATTCCCATCAATAATGTGTTCACCTCGCCCAGGCCCGGCACGTCAGCCAGACCCGCTTCCCGACCAAGCCCGACACGCCCCGCTCCTCAGAGCCAATCCTTATTCCGAAGTTACGGATCCAATTTGCCGACTTCCCTTACCTACATTAATCTATCGACTAGAGGCTCTTTACCTTGGAGACCTGCTGCGGATATGGGTACGAACCGGCGCGACACCTCCACGTGGCCCTCTCCTGGATTTTCAAGGTCCGAGGGGAAGATCCGGACACCGCCGCAACTGCGGTGCTCTTCGCGTTCCAAACCCTATCTCCCTGCTAGAGGT
>CAKAJI010000579.1:7500-10000 GCA_916610255.1 Lasioglossum lativentre
TTCTCCGCGGTGCTAATCTCTCTTGTGCGTGACAATGAAGTTCGAAAGCCACTCCAATAGAGGAGTATATATAAAATATTAACTCTCGGTGGGATTTCTTTCTCTCTAACACACTCTAGACACACACGGGGGTACAGAAACGTTGCGCACAGACGACATCATATCTCGATCAAACCAAAGAGACACGAGAGAGATCTCGCGCGGTCGTCATTCAATTAAACGAACGTGGCGATGGAATGGCAACACGCTGATTAGCGAGGACACGCGACGACGGGGAAATTTTATTCAACCCGATACAAGTACGCGTGCTCGTCCCGCACAATTTAGCGTTGCTCCGCTGTCCATCGATTATCCAAGCGTTCGTAGAACGAGAGACCAACGTCTTTTTTCTCTTCTCGAAGGACTCTCACAATGTTTGTCGAGAAGTCGCTAGGCAACGACGACCCTCCGCATGCATGTTAAATATGTAGAGACAGAAACACATCCACGCACAAGCGTATTTCTCTTTATATATATATATCTCCCTGGGGCTTACATCGCACACCACACAGATTTTATACACGGGTGTCTGTATCTTCTCTTTATTTTTGTGTCCATTATCTGTATAGTCTCTTAAAGACTGACTCTTTATACCTCTTTCGTATACGCATCATTTCAGGCGACGTCGGGAGCGCGTTGAATGTTCACGAGTGAAACGCTTCTTTCGCAATGCGAATCGTTTCACAGAGAAAGTGAGAGATGTCGAACTCGTCGGAGCGGTGTCTTACGGGCGGTCGGTCGTACGACTCGCGACACCGCAAAACACTCACGCAAGTCCGAATGTGAGAATACCAATCTCTCTACTATTCTCGCGAAACTGTTAGACGCAATGCAAAATTTACAATTTTCACAGAACCGCGTCAAACGCCGACGAAACGCCCATCATTCGCTCGTACGTAGAGCATCTTCGCAACCCGACTCAGAAACGCTCTTGCGCCCTCCAATTTTATAAATATTGGAGAGGTAAGCGACGGCGGGGACTTACAAGAGCAACGCAAGCAGTATTTGGTTACGTAAACGACCCTCAGCCAGGCGTGGTCCAGGAATTGTATCCGTGGACCGCAATGTGCGTTCGAAATGTCGATGTTCATGTGTCCTGCAGTTCACACGTTGACGCGCAATTAGCTGCGTTCTTCATCGACCCACGAGCCAAGTGATCCACCGTTCAGGGTAATCGTATAATTTTGATTTGTAATCAATATATGTATATTTTGTCTCTTTGTTCTGCGGTTCGTAAGAACGCCGATACCTGAAAACTCCAACCAGCGCGCGAAGGAGATTCAGGCGTCGTTTTTAAGGACGACACAGTCGTCCGTGGAAACGGAAACCGCGCAGAGTACGCACGCGCGGAGACAGCACGTACCTGACACGGCCGGGCGAACAGTACATTGAAAAACCTTTAAAATGGAAAACGCGGAGGGGAATTCTGAAAACGACGGGGATCATAGACAACCCGATATACTGGATCCAGAACACTTCCCTCCTCCTTTTTATTGGAAATGTGAATTCGATGTTAGCGGACTTCACAGCCGGCTCTCTCACTCTGGCCGTGCGCGATCGTTCGTCCCAACTCTTGTGCACAGTATTATCGCCCCACAGAGAGTAGGGTGTCAGAATCGCAACACATAGCCTTAACAAGCGAGGAGCTTCACAGCCGGTCCTCTCGAATATATTACACCGTTCTTCAACGAACAACGCGTGCGGCGACACGTTTTGTGCTCTTGGTTATACGCGAACTCGATAAATAGAGAGCGGGACTCTCAGCCGGCTCTGGCAGCGGTCATTCGTCCCAAGCTCGTGTGTACATACACAGAGTAGGGTGTCAGACTCACGCAGCTTTAAAAGCGAGCTTCACAGCCGGTCCTCTCGTCTCTCTATCTCTCGATGTTCGTGAACGGACACAACACGTCCCACCGCGCGTTTTCCACAGGCTACCCTGATTTTATTTGTCCTTTTCGGGACACCGTTTCCAACGGACATTTTTTCGGACATTACAGGCGAAGACCGAGGAAGCGCGCGATATGTGAATTCGAATCGACGCTTACATCCCATGTTCTTGCGACCGTAATATATGTCCATATATAATTGTCGAGAGCCTACACACGCAGAGACACCAAAGGCGTATTATATATATTATATATATGTAATCATGAGCCCACTCTTTGATACGAGGTATTTTTCAAAGAGAACGACCACTCTCTCGGTGGCGGGTGAGAACATCGTGATTCGTAAACGACGGGTATTTCTATATTCGTGGGTTGAACACTATAACATTCAGCGTCCGACGGAAAATCGTACGTACCGATCGCTCGAGTTTGCAAATGCGAACGTCGATAATGTTGACGATTCCCGAAGACCCGAAGTACAGCTCTTCCCACTCACTCCCCAATACAAGTAAACGATACGATGCTTTTTTCACCTTCACGCAAGCACCGTTGTTATGTGTGTCATTCTCTCAATA
>CAKAJI010000579.1:12500-22208 GCA_916610255.1 Lasioglossum lativentre
AAACACATGGTTGTTCATGCTTCACAGACAATTCGTTTTCGTTTTTCATCATATTAAGGTTTGCACAAACGTGGAAGCGTGTATAGCTCAGTAACATAGGTAACGCATAAGCACCATAATATGCTGGACGGCGTTTCCCAATGCCCGTCTGCTCGCGCTAGGCATAAACGAAATGTGCAATACCACATTTAATATGATGTTCTTTCTTTTTCTCTTATATATGTTTCACAAACAATTTTGGTTTGTTCTATTTTAATATATTTATTTTATTTTGTCATTTTTAGACATTTTTGTTTTCTTTAATATAACCCTCTTTTTTATCCAATGCTGCAACGCTCGGAATGAAGAGATGATGCTCAGTTAGTACGAGTATACACAAAAGTGAATACAAGTCGCCAACATCCGAAGGATGCTCGCCACATAAGGGCCATTCGGTCTAGGACACCGACCCGTGGCTATGCTGTGTAGAGAAAATATTCGATACGAAACAGTCAAGACCGAAGTCTCGAGGCGCCGTGAGAGCTGCTTCTCGACCGAGATCGTAGAATAGCCCCAAGCGCACGCTGAACCGATCGAAGCGACCGAACGGTCGACTCTCTTATAGATACCGAACGGCCGGCCGGGACGCCGGCGCCGCGCGGTCAATAGCACGCGCGCTTATGGCGGTAAACCGTCGCGGCAACAGCCCAACCGGCGGGGCTGTTGGGACTTAGAGCGAAAAAACTGTGAAAATTTATTTCGTAAAATACAATAAATTTTTGTATTTCTAGGATATTTAACACAAAACATTCAACTTTTCATATACTTTCTCGGACTCAAAAATTTTTTTAAGTTCCAACGGCAAGAGTAAACTTTTTCTGTATCGATTCCAGGCGATTTTAAATGTTAGATCATTGTAATATAAAACATATTAACAATGAATATAAAGTTACAAAGCGCTACAATGCGTATTTACCGAAATAATTGAAAATAATGGTCGATAGCGTACTACTTCGTTGCTCGAAGTCCCACCGGTAAGAGTAAACTTTTTTCCTATCGTTCCTAGATGATTTTAAACGTTATATTCGTGGTAAACTGTGCATACGAAACCGTGTGTCGTGACGCCAGTTCTCTCGGACGCGTATTTACCGAGTTATAAGCGAGTTAACTTCCGGCGAGTCGCTTAGGTATCGCTGGAACGATAAAATTGCTAAGTACCGCGCCGTGTCGGTTAGACGGTTCGCGGTAAGAGTAAACTTTTTTCCTATCGTTCCTAGATGATTTTAAACGTTATATTCGTGGTAAACTGTGCATACGAAACCGTGTGTCGTGACGCCAGTTCTCTCGGACGCGTATTTACCGAGTTAACTTCCGGCGAGTCGCTTAGGTATCGCTGGAACGATAAAATTGCTAAGTACCGCGCCGTGTCGGTTAGACGGTTCGCGGTAAGAGTAAACTTTTTTCCTATCGTTCCTAGATGATTTTAAACGTTATATTCGTGGTAAACTGTGCATACGAAACCGTGTGTCGTGACGCCAGTTCTCTCGGACGCGTATTTACCGAGTTAACTTCCGGCGAGTCGCTTAGGTATCGCTGGAACGATAAAATTGCTAAGTACCGCGCCGTGTCGGTTAGACGGTTCGCGGTAAGAGTAAACTTTTTTCCTATCGTTCCTAGATGATTTTAAACGTTATATTCGTGGTAAACTGTGCATACGAAACCGTGTGTCGTGACGCCAGTTCTCTCGGACGCGTATTTACCGAGTTAACTTCCGGCGAGTCGCTTAGGTATCGCTGGAACGATAAAATTGCTAAGTACCGCGCCGTGTCGGTTAGACGGTTCGCGGTAAGAGTAAACTTTTTTCCTATCGTTCCTAGATGATTTTAAACGTTATATTCGTGGTAAACTGTGCATACGAAACCGTGTGTCGTGACGCCAGTTCTCTCGGACGCGTATTTACCGAGTTAACTTCCGGCGAGTCGCTTAGGTATCGCTGGAACGATAAAATTGCTAAGTACCGCGCCGTGTCGGTTAGACGGTTCGCGGTAAGAGTAAACTTTTTTCCTATCGTTCCTAGATGATTTTAAACGTTATATTCGTGGTAAACTGTGCATACGAAACCGTGTGTCGTGACGCCAGTTCTCTCGGACGCGTATTTACCGAGTTAACTTCCGGCGAGTCGCTTAGGTATCGCTGGAACGATAAAATTGCTAAGTACCGCGCCGTGTCGGTTAGACGGTTCGCGGTAAGAGTAAACTTTTTTCCTATCGTTCCTAGATGATTTTAAACGTTATATTCGTGGTAAACTGTGCATACGAAACCGTGTGTCGTGACGCCAGTTCTCTCGGACGCGTATTTACCGAGTTATAAGCGAGTTAACTTCCGGCGAGTCGCTTAGGTATCGCTGGAACGATAAAATTGCTAAGTACCGCGCCGTGTCGGTTAGACGGTTCGCGGTAAGAGTAAACTTTTTTCCTATCGTTCCTAGATGATTTTAAACGTTATATTCGTGGTAAACTGTGCATACGAAACCGTGTGTCGTGACGCCAGTTCTCTCGGACGCGTATTTACCGAGTTATAAGCGAGTTAACTTCCGGCGAGTCGCTTAGGTATCGCTGGAACGATAAAATTGCTAAGTACCGCGCCGTGTCGGTTAGACGGTTCGCGGTAAGAGTAAACTTTTTTCCTATCGTTCCTAGATGATTTTAAACGTTATATTCGTGGTAAACTGTGCATACGAAACCGTGTGTCGTGACGCCAGTTCTCTCGGACGCGTATTTACCGAGTTAACTTCCGGCGAGTCGCTTAGGTATCGCTGGAACGATAAAATTGCTAAGTACCGCGCCGTGTCGGTTAGACGGTTCGCGGTAAGAGTAAACTTTTTTCCTATCGTTCCTAGATGATTTTAAACGTTATATTCGTGGTAAACTGTGCATACGAAACCGTGTGTCGTGACGCCAGTTCTCTCGGACGCGTATTTACCGAGTTAACTTCCGGCGAGTCGCTTAGGTATCGCTGGAACGATAAAATTGCTAAGTACCGCGCCGTGTCGGTTAGACGGTTCGCGGTAAGAGTAAACTTTTTTCCTATCGTTCCTAGATGATTTTAAACGTTATATTCGTGGTAAACTGTGCATACGAAACCGTGTGTCGTGACGCCAGTTCTCTCGGACGCGTATTTACCGAGTTAACTTCCGGCGAGTCGCTTAGGTATCGCTGGAACGATAAAATTGCTAAGTACCGCGCCGTGTCGGTTAGACGGTTCGCGGTAAGAGTAAACTTTTTTCCTATCGTTCCTAGATGATTTTAAACGTTATATTCGTGGTAAACTGTGCATACGAAACCGTGTGTCGTGACGCCAGTTCTCTCGGACGCGTATTTACCGAGTTAACTTCCGGCGAGTCGCTTAGGTATCGCTGGAACGATAAAATTGCTAAGTACCGCGCCGTGTCGGTTAGACGGTTCGCGGTAAGAGTAAACTTTTTTCCTATCGTTCCTAGATGATTTTAAACGTTATATTCGTGGTAAACTGTGCATACGAAACCGTGTGTCGTGACGCCAGTTCTCTCGGACGCGTATTTACCGAGTTATAAGCGAGTTAACTTCCGGCGAGTCGCTTAGGTATCGCTGGAACGATAAAATTGCTAAGTACCGCGCCGTGTCGGTTAGACGGTTCGCGGTAAGAGTAAACTTTTTTCCTATCGTTCCTAGATGATTTTAAACGTTATATTCGTGGTAAACTGTGCATACGAAACCGTGTGTCGTGACGCCAGTTCTCTCGGACGCGTATTTACCGAGTTAACTTCCGGCGAGTCGCTTAGGTATCGCTGGAACGATAAAATTGCTAAGTACCGCGCCGTGTCGGTTAGACGGTTCGCGGTAAGAGTAAACTTTTTTCCTATCGTTCCTAGATGATTTTAAACGTTATATTCGTGGTAAACTGTGCATACGAAACCGTGTGTCGTGACGCCAGTTCTCTCGGACGCGTATTTACCGAGTTAACTTCCGGCGAGTCGCTTAGGTATCGCTGGAACGATAAAATTGCTAAGTACCGCGCCGTGTCGGTTAGACGGTTCGCGGTAAGAGTAAACTTTTTTCCTATCGTTCCTAGATGATTTTAAACGTTATATTCGTGGTAAACTGTGCATACGAAACCGTGTGTCGTGACGCCAGTTCTCTCGGACGCGTATTTACCGAGTTATAAGCGAGTTAACTTCCGGCGAGTCGCTTAGGTATCGCTGGAACGATAAAATTGCTAAGTACCGCGCCGTGTCGGTTAGACGGTTCGCGGTAAGAGTAAACTTTTTTCCTATCGTTCCTAGATGATTTTAAACGTTATATTCGTGGTAAACTGTGCATACGAAACCGTGTGTCGTGACGCCAGTTCTCTCGGACGCGTATTTACCGAGTTAACTTCCGGCGAGTCGCTTAGGTATCGCTGGAACGATAAAATTGCTAAGTACCGCGCCGTGTCGGTTAGACGGTTCGCGGTAAGAGTAAACTTTTTTCCTATCGTTCCTAGATGATTTTAAACGTTATATTCGTGGTAAACTGTGCATACGAAACCGTGTGTCGTGACGCCAGTTCTCTCGGACGCGTATTTACCGAGTTAACTTCCGGCGAGTCGCTTAGGTATCGCTGGAACGATAAAATTGCTAAGTACCGCGCCGTGTCGGTTAGACGGTTCGCGGTAAGAGTAAACTTTTTTCCTATCGTTCCTAGATGATTTTAAACGTTATATTCGTGGTAAACTGTGCATACGAAACCGTGTGTCGTGACGCCAGTTCTCTCGGACGCGTATTTACCGAGTTAACTTCCGGCGAGTCGCTTAGGTATCGCTGGAACGATAAAATTGCTAAGTACCGCGCCGTGTCGGTTAGACGGTTCGCGGTAAGAGTAAACTTTTTTCCTATCGTTCCTAGATGATTTTAAACGTTATATTCGTGGTAAACTGTGCATACGAAACCGTGTGTCGTGACGCCAGTTCTCTCGGACGCGTATTTACCGAGTTAACTTCCGGCGAGTCGCTTAGGTATCGCTGGAACGATAAAATTGCTAAGTACCGCGCCGTGTCGGTTAGACGGTTCGCGGTAAGAGTAAACTTTTTTCCTATCGTTCCTAGATGATTTTAAACGTTATATTCGTGGTAAACTGTGCATACGAAACCGTGTGTCGTGACGCCAGTTCTCTCGGACGCGTATTTACCGAGTTAACTTCCGGCGAGTCGCTTAGGTATCGCTGGAACGATAAAATTGCTAAGTACCGCGCCGTGTCGGTTAGACGGTTCGCGGTAAGAGTAAACTTTTTTCCTATCGTTCCTAGATGATTTTAAACGTTATATTCGTGGTAAACTGTGCATACGAAACCGTGTGTCGTGACGCCAGTTCTCTCGGACGCGTATTTACCGAGTTATAAGCGAGTTAACTTCCGGCGAGTCGCTTAGGTATCGCTGGAACGATAAAATTGCTAAGTACCGCGCCGTGTCGGTTAGACGGTTCGCGGTAAGAGTAAACTTTTTTCCTATCGTTCCTAGATGATTTTAAACGTTATATTCGTGGTAAACTGTGCATACGAAACCGTGTGTCGTGACGCCAGTTCTCTCGGACGCGTATTTACCGAGTTAACTTCCGGCGAGTCGCTTAGGTATCGCTGGAACGATAAAATTGCTAAGTACCGCGCCGTGTCGGTTAGACGGTTCGCGGTAAGAGTAAACTTTTTTCCTATCGTTCCTAGATGATTTTAAACGTTATATTCGTGGTAAACTGTGCATACGAAACCGTGTGTCGTGACGCCAGTTCTCTCGGACGCGTATTTACCGAGTTAACTTCCGGCGAGTCGCTTAGGTATCGCTGGAACGATAAAATTGCTAAGTACCGCGCCGTGTCGGTTAGACGGTTCGCGGTAAGAGTAAACTTTTTTCCTATCGTTCCTAGATGATTTTAAACGTTATATTCGTGGTAAACTGTGCATACGAAACCGTGTGTCGTGACGCCAGTTCTCTCGGACGCGTATTTACCGAGTTAACTTCCGGCAAGTCGCTTAGGTATCGCTGGAACGATAAAATTGCTAAGTACCGCGCCGTGTCGGTTAGACGGTTCGCGGTAAGAGTAAACTTTTTTCCTATCGTTCCTAGATGATTTTAAACGTTATATTCGTGGTAAACTGTGCATACGAAACCGTGTGTCGTGACGCCAGTTCTCTCGGACGCGTATTTACCGAGTTATAAGCGAGTTAACTTCCGGCGAGTCGCTTAGGTATCGCTGGAACGATAAAATTGCTAAGTACCGCGCCGTGTCGGTTAGACGGTTCGCGGTAAGAGTAAACTTTTTTCCTATCGTTCCTAGATGATTTTAAACGTTATATTCGTGGTAAACTGTGCATACGAAACCGTGTGTCGTGACGCCAGTTCTCTCGGACGCGTATTTACCGAGTTAACTTCCGGCGAGTCGCTTAGGTATCGCTGGAACGATAAAATTGCTAAGTACCGCGCCGTGTCGGTTAGACGGTTCGCGGTAAGAGTAAACTTTTTTCCTATCGTTCCTAGATGATTTTAAACGTTATATTCGTGGTAAACTGTGCATACGAAACCGTGTGTCGTGACGCCAGTTCTCTCGGACGCGTATTTACCGAGTTATAAGCGAGTTAACTTCCGGCGAGTCGCTTAGGTATCGCTGGAACGATAAAATTGCTAAGTACCGCGCCGTGTCGGTTAGACGGTTCGCGGTAAGAGTAAACTTTTTTCCTATCGTTCCTAGATGATTTTAAACGTTATATTCGTGGTAAACTGTGCATACGAAACCGTGTGTCGTGACGCCAGTTCTCTCGGACGCGTATTTACCGAGTTAACTTCCGGCGAGTCGCTTAGGTATCGCTGGAACGATAAAATTGCTAAGTACCGCGCCGTGTCGGTTAGACGGTTCGCGGTAAGAGTAAACTTTTTTCCTATCGTTCCTAGATGATTTTAAACGTTATATTCGTGGTAAACTGTGCATACGAAACCGTGTGTCGTGACGCCAGTTCTCTCGGACGCGTATTTACCGAGTTATAAGCGAGTTAACTTCCGGCGAGTCGCTTAGGTATCGCTGGAACGATAAAATTGCTAAGTACCGCGCCGTGTCGGTTAGACGGTTCGCGGTAAGAGTAAACTTTTTTCCTATCGTTCCTAGATGATTTTAAACGTTATATTCGTGGTAAACTGTGCATACGAAACCGTGTGTCGTGACGCCAGTTCTCTCGGACGCGTATTTACCGAGTTAACTTCCGGCGAGTCGCTTAGGTATTGCTGGAACGATAAAATTGCTAAGTACCGCGCCGTGTCGGTTAGACGGTTCGCGGTAAGAGTAAACTTTTTTCCTATCGTTCCTAGATGATTTTAAACGTTATATTCGTGGTAAACTGTGCATACGAAACCGTGTGTCGTGACGCCAGTTCTCTCGGACGCGTATTTACCGAGTTATAAGCGAGTTAACTTCCGGCGAGTCGCTTAGGTATCGCTGGAACGATAAAATTGCTAAGTACCGCGCCGTGTCGGTTAGACGGTTCGCGGTAAGAGTAAACTTTTTTCCTATCGTTCCTAGATGATTTTAAACGTTATATTCGTGGTAAACTGTGCATACGAAACCGTGTGTCGTGACGCCAGTTCTCTCGGACGCGTATTTACCGAGTTAACTTCCGGCGAGTCGCTTAGGTATCGCTGGAACGATAAAATTGCTAAGTACCGCGCCGTGTCGGTTAGACGGTTCGCGGTAAGAGTAAACTTTTTTCCTATCGTTCCTAGATGATTTTAAACGTTATATTCGTGGTAAACTGTGCATACGAAACCGTGTGTCGTGACGCCAGTTCTCTCGGACGCGTATTTACCGAGTTAACTTCCGGCGAGTCGCTTAGGTATCGCTGGAACGATAAAATTGCTAAGTACCGCGCCGTGTCGGTTAGACGGTTCGCGGTAAGAGTAAACTTTTTTCCTATCGTTCCTAGATGATTTTAAACGTTATATTCGTGGTAAACTGTGCATACGAAACCGTGTGTCGTGACGCCAGTTCTCTCGGACGCGTATTTACCGAGTTAACTTCCAGCGAGTCGCTTAGGTATCGCTGGAACGATAAAATTGCTAAGTACCGCGCCGTGTCGGTTAGACGGTTCGCGGTAAGAGTAAACTTTTTTCCTATCGTTCCTAGATGATTTTAAACGTTATATTCGTGGTAAACTGTGCATACGAAACCGTGTGTCGTGACGCCAGTTCTCTCGGACGCGTATTTACCGAGTTAACTTCCGGCGAGTCGCTTAGGTATCGCTGGAACGATAAAATTGCTAAGTACCGCGCCGTGTCGGTTAGACGGTTCGCGGTAAGAGTAAACTTTTTTCCTATCGTTCCTAGATGATTTTAAACGTTATATTCGTGGTAAACTGTGCATACGAAACCGTGTGTCGTGACGCCAGTTCTCTCGGACGCGTATTTACCGAGTTAACTTCCGGCGAGTCGCTTAGGTATCGCTGGAACGATAAAATTGCTAAGTACCGCGCCGTGTCGGTTAGACGGTTCGCGGTAAGAGTAAACTTTTTTCCTATCGTTCCTAGATGATTTTAAACGTTATATTCGTGGTAAACTGTGCATACGAAACCGTGTGTCGTGACGCCAGTTCTCTCGGACGCGTATTTACCGAGTTAACTTCCGGCGAGTCGCTTAGGTATCGCTGGAACGATAAAATTGCTAAGTACCGCGCCGTGTCGGTTAGACGGTTCGCGGTAAGAGTAAACTTTTTTCCTATCGTTCCTAGATGATTTTAAACGTTATATTCGTGGTAAACTGTGCATACGAAACCGTGTGTCGTGACGCCAGTTCTCTCGGACGCGTATTTACCGAGTTAACTTCCGGCGAGTCGCTTAGGTATCGCTGGAACGATAAAATTGCTAAGTACCGCGCCGTGTCGGTTAGACGGTTCGCGGTAAGAGTAAACTTTTTTCCTATCGTTCCTAGATGATTTTAAACGTTATATTCGTGGTAAACTGTGCATACGAAACCGTGTGTCGTGACGCCAGTTCTCTCGGACGCGTATTTACCGAGTTAACTTCCGGCGAGTCGCTTAGGTATCGCTGGAACGATAAAATTGCTAAGTACCGCGCCGTGTCGGTTAGACGGTTCGCGGTAAGAGTAAACTTTTTTCCTATCGTTCCTAGATGATTTTAAACGTTATATTCGTGGTAAACTGTGCATACGAAACCGTGTGTCGTGACGCCAGTTCTCTCGGACGCGTATTTACCGAGTTATAAGCGAGTTAACTTCCGGCGAGTCGCTTAGGTATCGCTGGAACGATAAAATTGCTAAGTACCGCGCCGTGTCGGTTAGACGGTTCGCGGTAAGAGTAAACTTTTTTCCTATCGTTCCTAGATGATTTTAAACGTTATATTCGTGGTAAACTGTGCATACGAAACCGTGTGTCGTGACGCCAGTTCTCTCGGACGCGTATTTACCGAGTTATAAGCGAGTTAACTTCCGGCGAGTCGCTTAGGTATCGCTGGAACGATAAAATTGCTAAGTACCGCGCCGTGTCGGTTAGCCGGTTCGCCCGTCGCACCGGTAAGAGTAAAAATTTCAAAGTGCCAGCGGCGTATTGCTTTCTATTTTTCGACGCGAAAGGGATCGCGCTTACTCTAGTCGCTTTTTTAAAGTACCAGCGGCGTAGTGCTGTATAAAGAGTACGCATTTTGCAGCAGAGTACCAGCGGCGTAT
>CAKAJI010000580.1:0-19527 GCA_916610255.1 Lasioglossum lativentre
AAAATACCTTATAAAATACCTTATAATATAACGTAATATGCAGTGTACCATTGAAAATACCTTATAACATATCGTAGTTTATCATTGAAAATACCTTATAATATAACGTAATATGCAGTGTATCATTGAAAATACCTTATAATATAACGTAATATGCAGTGTACCATTGAAAATACCTTATAACATATCGTAATTTGTAGTGTATCTTTGAAAATACCTTATAATATAACGTAATATGCAGTGTATCATTGAAAATACCTTATAATATAACGTAATATGCAGTGTATCATTGAAAATACCTTCTAATATATCGTAGTTTATCATTGAAAATACCTTATAATATAACGTAATATGCAGTGTATCATTGAAAATACCTTATAATATAACGTAATATGCAGTGTACCATTGAAAATACCTTATAACATATCGTAATTTGTAGTGTATCTTTGAAAATACCTTATAATATAGCGTAATATCCAGTGTATCATTGAAAATACCTTATAATATAACGTAATATGCAGTGTATCATTGAAAATACCTTACGATATAACGTAATATGCAGTGTATCATTGAAAATACCTTATATCATATCGTAATATGCAGTGTATCATTGAAAATACCTTATAATATAACGTAATATGCAGTGTATCATAGAAAATACCATGTAATATAACGTAATATGCAGTGTATCATTGAAAATACCTTATAATATAACGTAATATGCAGTGTATCATTGAAAATACCTTATAATATAACGTAATATGCAGTGTATCATTGAAAATACCTTATAATATAACGTAATATGCAGTGTATCATTGAAAATACCTTATAATATAACGTAATATGCAGTGTATCATTGAAAATACCTTATAATATAACGTAATATGCAGTGTATCATTGAAAATACCATGTAATATAACGTAATATACAGTGTATCATTGAAAATACCTTATAATATAACGTAATATGCAGTGTACCATTGAAAATACCTTATAACATATCGTAATTTGTAGTGTATCTTTGAAAATACCTTATAATATAACGTAATATGCAGTGTATCATTGAAAATACCTTATAATATAACGTAATATGCAGTGTATCATTGAAAATACCTTATAATATAACGTAATATGCAGTGTATCATAGAAAATACCATGTAATATAACGTAATATGCAGTGTATCATTGAAAATACCTTATAACATATCCTAATATGCAGTGTATCATAGAAAATACCTTATAATATAACGTAATATGCAGTGTATCATTGAAAATACCTTATAATATAACGTAATATGCAGTGTATCATTGAAAATACCTTATAATATAACGTAATATGCAGTGTATCATTGAAAATACCTTCTAATATAACGTAATATGCAGTGTATCATTGAAAATACCTTATAATATAACGTAATATGCAGTGTATCATAGAAAATACCATGTAATATAACGTAATATACAGTGTATCATTGAAAATACCTTATAATATAACGTAATATGCAGTGTATCATTGAAAATACCTTCTAATATATCGTAGTTTATCATTGAAAATACCTTATAATATAACGTAATATGCAGTGTATCATTGAAAATACCTTATAATATATCGTAATATGCAGTGTACCATTGAAAATACCTTATAACATATCGTAATTTGTAGTGTATCTTTGAAAATACCTTATAATATAGCGTAATATCCAGTGTATCATTGAAAATACCTTATAATATAACGTAATATGCAGTGTATCATTGAAAATACCTTACGATATAACGTAATATGCAGTGTATCATTGAAAATACCTTATATCATATCGTAATATGCAGTGTATCATTGAAAATACCTTATAATATAACGTAATATGCAGTGTATCATAGAAAATACCATGTAATATAACGTAATATACAGTGTATCATTGAAAATACCTTAAAATATAACGTAATATGCAGTGTATCATAGAAAATACCATGTAATATAACGTAATATACAGTGTATCATTGAAAATACCTTATAATATAACGTAATATGCAGTGTATCATTGAAAATACCTTATAATATAACGTAATATGCAGTGTATCATTGAATATACCTTATAATATAACGTAATATGCAGTGTATCATTGAAAATACCTTATAATATAACGTAATCTGCAGTGTATCATTGAAAATACCTTATAATATAACGTAATATGCAGTGTATCATTGAAAATACCTTATAATATAACGTAATATGCAGTGTATCATTGAAAATACCTTATAATATAACGTAATATGCAGTGTATCATTGAAAATACCTTATAACATATCCTAATATGCAGTGTATCATAGAAAATACCTTATAATATAACGTAATATGCAGTGTATCATTGAAAATACCTTATAATATAACGTAATATGCAGTGTATCATTGAAAATACCATGTAATATAACGTAATATACAGTGTATCATTGAAAATACCTTATAATATAACGTAATATGCAGTGTATCATAGAAAATACCATGTAATATAACGAAATATACAGTGTATCATTGAAAATACCTTATAATATAACGTAATATGCAGTGTATCATTGAAAATACCTTCTAATATATCGTAGTTTATCATTGAAAATACCTTATAATATATCGTAATATGCAGTGTATCATTGAAAATACCATATAATATAACGTAATATGCAGTGTACCATTGAAAATACATTATAACATATCGTAATTTGTAGTGTATCTTTGAAAATACCTTATAATATAGCGTAATATCCAGTGTATCATTGAAAATACCTTATAATATAACGTAATATGCTGTGTATCATTGAAAATACCTTATATCATATCGTAATATGCAGTGTATCATTGAAAATACCTTATAATATAACGTAATATGCAGTGTATCATTGAAAATACCTTATAACATATCGTAATTTGTAGTGTATCTTTGAAAATACCTTATAATATAACGTAATATGCAGTGTATCATTGAAAATACCCTATAATATAACGTAATATGCAGTGTATCATAGAAAATACCATGTAATATAACGTAATATACAGTGTATCATTGAAAATACCTTATAATATAACGTAATATGCAGTGTATCATAGAAAATACCATATAATATAACGTATTATGCAGTGTATCATTGAATATACCTTATAATATATCGTAATTTGTAGTGTATCTTTGAAAATACCTTATAATATAACGTAATATGCAGTGTATCATTGAAAATACCTTATAACATATCCTAATATGCAGTGTATCATAGAAAATACCTTATAATATAACGTAATATGCAGTGTATCATTGAAAATACCTTATAATATAACGTAATATGCAGTGTATCATTGAAAATACCATGTAATATAACGTAATATACAGTGTATCATTGAAAATACCTTATAATATAACGTAATATGCAGTGTATCATAGAAAATACCATGTAATATAACGAAATATACAGTGTATCATTGAAAATACCTTATAATATAACGTAATATGCAGTGTATCATTGAAAATACCTTCTAATATATCGTAGTTTATCATTGAAAATACCTTATAATATATCGTAATATGCAGTGTATCATTGAAAATACCATATAATATAACGTAATATGCAGTGTACCATTGAAAATACATTATAACATATCGTAATTTGTAGTGTATCTTTGAAAATACCTTATAATATAACGTAATATGCAGTGTATCATTGAAAATACCTTATAATATAACGTAATATGCTGTGTATCATTGAAAATACCTTATATCATATCGTAATATGCAGTGTATCATTGAAAATACCTTATAATATAACGTAATATGCAGTGTATCATTGAAAATACCTTATAACATATCGTAATTTGTAGTGTATCTTTGAAAATACCTTATAATATAACGTAATATGCAGTGTATCATTGAAAATACCCTATAATATAACGTAATATGCAGTGTATCATAGAAAATACCATGTAATATAACGTAATATACAGTGTATCATTGAAAATACCTTATATCATATCGTAATATGCAGTGTATCATTGAAAATACCTTATAATATAACGTAATATGCAGTGTATCATTGAAAATACCTTATAACATATCGTAATTTGTAGTGTATCTTTGAAAATACCTTATAATATAACGTAATATGCAGTGTATCATAGAAAATACCTTATAATATAACGTAATATGCAGTGTATCATTGAATATACCTTATAATATAACGTAATATGCAGTGTATCATTGAAAATACCTTATAATATAACGTAATATGCAGTGTATCATTGAAAATACCATATAATATAACGTAATATGCAGTGTATCATAGAAAATAACATGTAATATAACGTAATATGCAGTGTATCATTGAAAATACCTTATAACATATCCTAATATGCAGTGTATCATAGAAAATACCTTATAATATAACGTAATATGCAGTGTATCATTGAAAATACCTTATAATATAACGTAATATGCAGTGTATCATTGAAAATACCTTATAATATAACGTAATATGCAGTGTATCATTGAAAATACCTTATAATATATCCTAATATGCAGTGTATCATAGAAAATACCTTATAATATAACGTAATATGCAGTGTATCATTGAAAATACCTTATAATATAACGTAATATGCAGTGTATCATTGAAAATACCTTATAATTTAACGTAATATGCAGTGTATCATTGAAAATACCTTATAATATAACGTAATATGCAGTGTATCATTGAAAATACCTTATAATATAACGTAATATGCAGTGTATCATAGAAAATACCATGTAATATAACGTAATATACAGTGTATCATTGAAAATACCTTATAATATAACGTAATATGCAGTGTATCATTGAAAATACCTTCTAATATATCGTAGTTTATCATTGAAAATACCTTATAATATAACGTAATATGCAGTGTATCATTGAAAATACCTTATAATATAACGTAATATGCAGTGTACCATTGAAAATACCTTATAACATATCGTAATTTGTAGTGTATCTTTGAAAATACCTTATAATATAACGTAATATGCAGTGTATCATTGAAAATACCTTATAATATAACGTAATATGCAGTGTATCATTGAAAATACCTTATAATATAACGTAATATGCAGTGTATCATAGAAAATACCATGTAATATAACGTAATATGCAGTGTATCATTGAAAATACCTTATAACATATCCTAATATGCAGTGTATCATAGAAAATACCTTATAATATAACGTAATATGCAGTGTATCATTGAAAATACCTTATAATATAACGTAATATGCAGTGTATCATAGAAAATACCATGTAATATAACGTAATATACAGTGTATCATTGAAAATACCTTATAATATAACGTAATATGCAGTGTATCATTGAAAATACCTTCTAATATATCGTAGTTTATCATTGAAAATACCTTATAATATAACGTAATATGCAGTGTATCATTGAAAATACCTTATAATATAACGTAATATGCAGTGTACCATTGAAAATACCTTATAACATATCGTAATTTGAAGTGTATCTTTGAAAATACCTTATAATATAGCGTAATATCCAGTGTATCATTGAAAATACCTTATAATATAACGTAATATGCAGTGTATCATTGAAAATACCTTACGATATAACGTAATATGCAGTGTATCATTGAAAATACCTTATATCATATCGTAATATGCAGTGTATCATTGAAAATACCTTATAATATAACGTAATATGCAGTGTATCATAGAAAATACCATGTAATATAACGTAATATACAGTGTATCATTGAAAATACCTTAAAATATAACGTAATATGCAGTGTATCATAGAAAATACCATGTAATATAACGTAATATACAGTGTATCATTGAAAATACCTTATAATATAACGTAATATGCAGTGTATCATTGAAAATACCTTATAATATAACGTAATATGCAGTGTATCATTGAATATACCTTATAATATAACGTAATATGCAGTGTATCATTGAAAATACCTTATAATATAACGTAATATGCAGTGTATCATTGAAAATACCTTATAATATAACGTAATATGCAGTGTATCATTGAAAATACCTTATAATATAACGTAATATGCAGTGTATCATTGAAAATACCTTATAATATAACGTAATATGCAGTGTATCATTGAAAATACCTTATAACATATCCTAATATGCAGTGTATCATAGAAAATACCTTATAATATAACGTAATATGCAGTGTATCATTGAAAATACCTTATAATATAACGTAATATGCAGTGTATCATAGAAAATACCATGTAATATAACGTAATATACAGTGTATCATTGAAAATACCTTATAATATAACGTAATATGCAGTGTATCATTGAAAATACCTTATAATATAACGTAATATGCAGTGTATCATAGAAAATACCATGTAATATAACGTAATATACAGTGTATCATTGAAAATACCTTACGATATAACGTAATATGCAGTGTATCATTGAAAATACCTTATAATATAACGTAATATGCAGTGTATCATTGAAAATACCTTATAATATAACGTAATATGCAGTGTATCATAGAAAATACCATGTAATATAACGAAATATACAGTGTATCATTGAAAATACCTTATAATATAACGTAATATGCAGTGTATCATTGAAAATACCTTCTAATATATCGTAGTTTATCATTGAAAATACCTTATAATATATCGTAATATGCAGTGTATCATTGAAAATACCATATAATATAACGTAATATGCAGTGTACCATTGAAAATACCTTATAATATATCGTAATTTGTAGTGTATCTTTGAAAATGCCTTATAATATATCGTAATATGCAGTGTATCATTGAAAATACCATATAATATAACGTAATATGCAGTGTACCATTGAAAATACATTATAACATATCGTAATTTGTAGTGTATCTTTGAAAATGCCTTATAATATAGCGTAATATCCAGTGTATCATTGAAAATACCTTATAATATAACGTAATATGCAGTGTATCATTGAAAATACCTTATAATATAACGTAATATACAGTGTATCATTGAAAATACCTTATAACATATCGTAATATGCAGTGTATCATTGAAAATACCTTATAATATATCGTAGTTTATCATTGAAAATACCTTATAATATAACGTAATATGCAGTGTATCATTGAAAATACCTTATAATATAACGTAATATGCAGTGTATCATTGAAAATACCTTACGATATAACGTAGTTTATAATTGAAAATACCTTATAATATAACGTAATATGCAGTGTATCATTGAAAATACCTTCTAATATATCGTAGTTTATCATTGAAAATACCTTATAATATAACGTAATATGCAGTGTATCATTGAAAATACCTTATAATATAACGTAATATGCAGTGTACCATTGAAAATACCTTATAACATATCGTAATTTGTAGTGTATCTTTGAAAATACCTTATAATATAGCGTAATATCCAGTGTATCATTGAAAATACCTTATAATATAACGTAATATGCAGTGTATCATTGAAAATACCTTACGATATAACGTAATATGCAGTGTATCATTGAAAATACCTTATATCATATCGTAATATGCAGTGTATCATTGAAAATACCTTATAATATAACGTAATATGCAGTGTATCATAGAAAATACCATGTAATATAACGTAATATACAGTGTATCATTGAAAATAACTTAAAATATAACGTAATATGCAGTGTATCAGAGAAAATACCATGTAATATAACGTAATATACAGTGTATCATTGAAAATACCTTATAATATAACGTAATATGCAGTGTATCATTGAAAATACCTTATAATATAACGTAATATGCAGTGTATCATTGAATATACCTTATAATATAACGTAATATGCAGTGTATCATTGAAAATACCTTATAATATAACGTAATATGCAGTGTATCATTGAAAATACCTTATAATATAACGTAATATGCAGTGTATCATTGAAAATACCTTATAATATAACGTAATATGCAGTGTATCATTGAAAATACCTTATAATATAACGTAATATGCAGTGTATCATTGAAAATACCTTATAACATATCCTAATATGCAGTGTATCATAGAAAATACCTTATAATATAACGTAATATGCAGTGTATCATTGAAAATACCTTATAATATAACGTAATATGCAGTGTACCATTGAAAATACCTTATAACATATCGTAATTTGTAGTGTATCCTTGAAAATACCTTATAATATAGCGTAATATCCAGAGTATCATTGAAAATACCTTATAATATAACGTAATATGCAGTGTATCATTGAAAATACCTTATAATATAACGTAATATGCAGTGTATCATTGAAAATACCTTATAATATAACGTAATATGCAGTGTATCATTGAAAATACCTTATAACATATCCTAATATGCAGTGTATCATAGAAAATACCTTATAATATAACGTAATATGCAGTGTATCATTGAAAATACCTTATAATATAACGTAATATGCAGTGTATCATAGAAAATACCATGTAATATAACGTAATATACAGTGTATCATTGAAAATACCTTATAATATAACGTAATATGCAGTGTATCATTGAAAATACCTTATAATATAACGTAATATGCAGTGTATCATAGAAAATACCATGTAATATAACGTAATATACAGTGTATCATTGAAAATACCTTACGATATAACGTAATATGCAGTGTATCATTGAAAATACCTTATAATATAACGTAATATGCAGTGTATCATTGAAAATACCTTATAATATAACGTAATATGCAGTGTATCATAGAAAATACCATGTAATATAACGAAATATACAGTGTATCATTGAAAATACCTTATAATATAACGTAATATGCAGTGTATCATTGAAAATACCTTCTAATATATCGTAGTTTATCATTGAAAATACCTTATAATATATCGTAATATGCAGTGTATCATTGAAAATACCATATAATATAACGTAATATGCAGTGTACCATTGAAAATACCTTATAATATATCGTAATTTGTAGTGTATCTTTGAAAATGCCTTATAATATATCGTAATATGCAGTGTATCATTGAAAATACCATATAATATAACGTAATATGCAGTGTACCATTGAAAATACATTATAACATATCGTAATTTGTAGTGTATCTTTGAAAATGCCTTATAATATAGCGTAATATCCAGTGTATCATTGAAAATACCTTATAATATAACGTAATATGCAGTGTATCATTGAAAATACCTTATAATATAACGTAATATACAGTGTATCATTGAAAATACCTTATAACATATCGTAATATGCAGTGTATCATTGAAAATACCTTATAATATATCGTAGTTTATCATTGAAAATACCTTATAATATAACGTAATATGCAGTGTATCATTGAAAATACCTTATAATATAACGTAATATGCAGTGTATCATTGAAAATACCTTACGATATAACGTAGTTTATAATTGAAAATACCTTATAATATAACGTAATATGCAGTGTATCATTGAAAATACCTTCTAATATATCGTAGTTTATCATTGAAAATACCTTATAATATAACGTAATATGCAGTGTATCATTGAAAATACCTTTTAATATAATGTAATATGCAGTGTACCATTGAAAATACCTTATAACATATCGTAATTTGTAGTGTATCTTTGAAAATACCTTATAATATAGCGTAATATCCAGTGTATCATTGAAAATACCTTATAATATAACGTAATATGCAGTGTATCATTGAAAATACCTTACGATATAACGTAATATGCAGTGTATCATTGAAAATACCTTATATCATATCGTAATATGCAGTGTATCATTGAAAATACCTTATAATATAACGTAATATGCAGTGTATCATAGAAAATACCATGTTATATAACGTAATATACAGTGTATCATTGAAAATAACTTAAAATATAACGTAATATGCAGTGTATCAGAGAAAATACCATGTAATATAACGTAATATACAGTGTATCATTGAAAATACCTTATAATATAACGTAATATGCAGTGTATCATTGAAAATACCTTATAATATAACGTAATATGCAGTGTATCATTGAATATACCTTATAATATAACGTAATATGCAGTGTATCATTGAAAATACCTTATAATATAACGTAATATGCAGTGTATCATTGAAAATACCTTATAATATAACGTAATATGCAGTGTATCATTGAAAATACCTTATAATATAACGTAATATGCAGTGTATCATTGAAAATACCTTATAATATAACGTAATATGCAGTGTATCATTGAAAATACCTTATAACATATCCTAATATGCAGTGTATCATAGAAAATACCTTATAATATAACGTAATATGCAGTGTATCATTGAAAATACCTTATAATATAACGTAATATGCAGTGTACCATTGAAAATACCTTATAACATATCGTAATTTGTAGTGTATCCTTGAAAATACCTTATAATATAGCGTAATATCCAGAGTATCATTGAAAATACCTTATAATATAACGTAATATGCAGTGTATCATTGAAAATACCTTACGATATAACGTAGTTTATAATTGAAAATACCTTATAATATAACGTAATATGCAGTGTATCATTGAAAATACCTTATAATATAGCGTAATATCCTGTGTATCATTGAAAATACCTTATAATATAACGTAATATGCAGTGTATCATTGAAAATACCTTATAATATAACGTAATATGCAGTGTATCATTGAAAATAACTTACGATATAACGTAATATGCAGTGTATCATTGAAAATATCTTACGATATAACGTAATATGCAGTGTATCATTGAAAATACCTTACGATATAACGTAATATGCAGTGTATCATTGAAAATACCTTATATCATATCGTAATATGCAGTGTATCATTGATAATACCTTATAATATAACGTAATATGCAGTGTATCATTGAAAATACCTTCTAATATATCGTAGTTTATCATTGAAAATACCTTATAATATAACGTAATATGCAGTGTATCATTGAAAATACCTTCTAATATAACGTAATATGCAGTGTATCATTGAAAATACCTTATAATATAACGTAATATGCAGTGTATCATTGAAAATACCTCATAATATAACGTAATATGCAGTGTATCATTGAAAATACCTTACGATATAACGTAGTTTATAATTGAAAATACCTTATAATATAACGTAATATGCAGTGTATCATTGAAAATACCTTATAATATAGCGTAATATCCTGTGTATCATTGAAAATACCTTATAATATAACGTAATATGCAGTGTATCATTGAAAATACCTTATAATATAACGTAATATGCAGTGTATCATTGAAAATAACTTACGATATAACGTAATATGCAGTGTATCATTGAAAATAACTTACGATATAACGTAATATGCAGTGTATCATTGAAAATACCTTACGATATAACGTAATATGCAGTGTATCATTGAAAATACCGTATATCATATCGTAATATGCAGTGTATCATTGATAATACCTTATAATATAACGTAATATGCAGTGTATCATTGAAAATACCTTCTAATATATCGTAGTTTATCATTGAAAATACCTTATAATATAACGTAATATGCAGTGTATCATTGAAAATACCTTCTAATATAACGTAATATGCAGTGTATCATTGAAAATACCTTCTAATATATCGTAGTTTCTCATTGAAAATACCTTATAATATAACGTAATATGCAGTGTATCATTGAAAATACCTTATAATATAACGTAATATGCAGTGTATCATTGAAAATACCTTATAATATAACGTAATATGCAGTGTATCATTGAAAATACCTTACGATATAACGTAATATGCAGTGTATCATTGAAAATACCTTATATCATATCGTAATATGCAGTGTATCATTGAAAATACCTTATAATATAACGTAATATGCAGTGTATCATTGAAAATACCTTATAATATAACGTAATATGCAGTGTATCATAGAAAATACCATGTAATATAACGTAATATACAGTGTATCATTGAAAATACCTTATAATATAACGTAATGTGCAGTGTATCATTGAAAATACCTTCTAATATATCGTAGTTTATCATTGAAAATACCTTATAATATATCGTAATATGCAGTGTATCATTGAAAATACCATATAATATAACGTAATATGCAGTGTACCATTGAAAATACATTATAACATATCGTAATTTGTAGTGTATCTTTGAAAATACCTTATAATATAGCGTAATATCCAGTGTATCATTGAAAATACCTTATAATATAACGTAATATACAGTGTATCATTGAAAATAGCTTATAACATATCGTAATATGCAGTGTATCATTGAAAATACCTTATAATATAACGTAATATGCAGTGTATCATAGAAAATACCATGTAATATAACGTAATATGCAGTGTATCATTGAAAATACCTTATAACATATCCTAATATGCCGTGTATCATAGAAAATACCTTATAATATAACGTAATATGCAGTGTATCATTGAAAATACCTTATAATATAACGTAATATGCAGTGTATCATTGAAAATACCTTATAATATAACGTAATATGTAGTGTATCATTGAAAATACCTTATAATATAACGTAATATGCAGTGTATCATTGAAAATACCTGGTAATATAACGTAATATGCAGTGTATCATTGAAAATACCTTCTAATATAACGTAATATGCAGTGTATCATTGAAAATACCTTATAATATAACGTAATATGCAGTGTATCATTGAAAATACCTCATAATATAACGTAATATGTAGTGTATCATTGAAAATACCTTACGATATAACGTAATATGCAGTGTATCATTGAAAATACCTTATATCATATCGTAATATGCAGTGTATCATTGAAAATACCTTATAATATAACGTAATATGCAGTGTATCATTGAAAATAACTTACGATATAACGTAATATGCAGTGTATCATTGAAAATAACTTACGATATAACGTAATATGCAGTGTATCATTGATAATACCTTATAATATAACGTAATATGCAGTGTATCATTGAAAATACCTTCTAATATATCGTAGTTTATCATTGAAAATACCTTATAATATAACGTAATATGCAGTGTATCATTGAAAATACCTTCTAATATAACGTAATATGCAGTGTATCATTGAAAATACCTTATAATATAACGTAATATGCAGTGTATCATTGAAAATACCTCATAATATAACGTAATATGCAGTGTATCATTGAAAATACCTTACGATATAACGTAATATGCAGTGTATCATTGAAAATACCTTATATCATATCGTAATATGCAGTGTATCATTGAAAATACCTTATAATATAACGTAATATGCAGTGTATCATAGAAAATACCATGTAATATAACGTAATATACAGTGTATCATTGAAAATACCTTATAATATAACGTAATATGCAGTGTATCATTGAAAATACCTTCTAATATATCGTAGTTTATCATTGAAAATACCTTATAATATAACGTAATATGCAGTGTATCATTGAAAATACCTTCTAATATATCGTAGTTTATCATTGAAAATACCTTATAATATAACGTAATATGCAGTGTATCATAGAAAATACCATGTAATATAACGTAATATACAGTGTATCATTGAAAATACCATGTAATATAACGTAATATACAGTGTATCATTGAAAATACCTTATAATATAACGTAATATGCAGTGTATCATAGAAAATACCATGTAATATAACGTAATATACAATGTATCATTGAAAATACCTTATAATATAACGTAATATGCAGTGTATCATTGAAAATACCTTCTAATATATCGTAGTTTCTCATTGAAAATACCTTATAATATAACGTAATATGCAGTGTATCATTGAAAATACCTTATAATATAACGTAATATGCAGTGTATCATAGAAAATACCATGTAATATAACGTAATATACAATGTATCATTGAAAATACCTTATAATATAACGTAATATGCAGTGTATCATTGAAAATACCTTCTAATATATCGTAGTTTCTCATTGAAAATACCTTATAATATAACGTAATATGCAGTGTATCATTGAAAATACCTTATAATATAACGTAATATGCAGTGTATCATAGAAAATACCATGTAATATAACGTAATATACAGTGTATCATTGAAAATACCTTATAATATAACGTAATGTGCAGTGTATCATTGAAAATACCTTCTAATATATCGTAGTTTATCATTGAAAATACCTTATAATATATCGTAATATGCAGTGTATCATTGAAAATACCATATAATATAACGTAATATGCAGTGTACCATTGAAAATACATTATAACATATCGTAATTTGTAGTGTATCTTTGAAAATACCTTATAATATAGCGTAATATCCAGTGTATCATTGAAAATACCTTATAATATAACGTAATATGCAGTGTATCATTGAAAATACCTTATAATATAACGTAATATACAGTGTATCATTGAAAATAGCTTATAACATATCGTAATATGCAGTGTATCATTGAAATACCTTATAATATAACGTAATATGCAGTGTATCATAGAAAATACCATGTAATATAACGTAATATGCAGTGTATCATTGAAAATACCTTATAACATATCCTAATATGCAGTGTATCATAGAAAATACCTTATAATATAACGTAATATGCAGTGTATCATTGAAAATACCTTATAATATAACGTAACATGCAGTGTATCATTGAAAATACCTTATAATATAACGTAATATGTAGTGTATCATTGAAAATACCTTATAATATAACGTAATATGCAGTGTATCATTGAAAATACCTGGTAATATAACGTAATATGCAGTGTATCATTGAAAATACCTTCTAATATAACGTAATATGCAGTGTATCATTGAAAATACCTTATAATATAACGTAATATGCAGTGTATCATTGAAAATACCTCATAATATAACGTAATATGCAGTGTATCATTGAAAATACCTTACGATATAACGTAATATGCAGTGTATCATTGAAAATACCTTATATCATATCGTAATATGCAGTGTATCATTGAAAATACCTTATAATATAACGTAATATGCAGTGTATCATAGAAAATACCATGTAATATAACGTAATATACAGTGTATCATTGAAAATACCTTATAATATAACGTAATATGGCAGTGTATCATTGAAAATACCTTCTAATATATCGTAGTTTATCATTGAAAATACCTTATAATATAACGTAATATGCAGTGTATCATTGAAAATACCTTATAATATAACGTAATATGCAGTGTATCATAGAAAATACCATGTAATATAACGTAATATACAATGTATCATTGAAAATACCTTATAATATAACGTAATATGCAGTGTATCATTGAAAATACCTGGTAATATACGTAATATGCAGTGTATCATTGAAAATACCTTCTAATATAACGTAATATGCAGTGTATCATTGAAAATACCTTATAATATAACGTAATATGCAGTGTATCATTGAAAATACCTCATAATATAACGTAATATGCAGTGTATCATTGAAAATACCTTACGATATAAAGTAATATGCAGTGTATCATTGAAAATACCTTATATCATATCGTAATATGCAGTGTATCATTGAAAATACCTTACGATATAACGTAATATGCAGTGTATCATTGAAAATACCTTATATCATATCGTAATATGCAGTGTATCATTGAAAATACCTTATAATATAACGTAATATGCAGTGTATCATAGAAAATACCATGTAATATAACGTAATATACAGTGTATCATTGAAAATACCTTATAATATAACGTAATATGCAGTGTATCATTGAAAATACCTTCTAATATATCGTAGTTTATCATTGAAAATACCTTATAATATAACGTAATATGCAGTGTATCATTGAAAATACCTTATAATATAACGTAATATGCAGTGTATCATAGAAAATACCATGTAATATAACGTAATATACAATGTATCATTGAAAATACCTTATAATATAACGTAATATGCAGTGTATCATTGAAAATACCTGGTAATATAACGTAATATGCAGTGTATCATTGAAAATACCTTCTAATATAACGTAATATGCAGTGTATCATTGAAAATACCTTATAATATAACGTAATATGCAGTGTATCATTGAAAATACCTCATAATATAACGTAATATGCAGTGTATCATTGAAAATACCTTACGATATAACGTAATATGCAGTGTATCATTGAAAATACCTTACGATATAACGTAATATGCAGTGTATCATTGAAAATACCGTATATCATATCGTAATATGCAGTGTATCATTGATAATACCTTATAATATAACGTAATATGCAGTGTATCATTGAAAATACCTTATAATATATCGTAGTTTATCATTGAAAATACCTTATAATATAACGTAATATGCAGTGTATCATTGAAAATACCTTCTAATATAACGTAATATGCAGTGTATCATTGAAAATACCTTATAATATAACGTAATATGCAGTGTATCATTGAAAATACCTCATAATATAACGTAATATGCAGTGTATCATTGAAAATACCTTACGATATAACGTAATATGCAGTGTATCATTGAAAATACCTTATATCATATCGTAATATGCAGTGTATCATTGAAAATACCTTATAATATAACGTAATATGCAGTGTATCATAGAAAATACCATGTAATATAACGTAATATACAGTGTATCATTGAAAATACCTTATAATATAACGTAATATGCAGTGTATCATTGAAAATACCTTCTAATATATCGTAGTTTATCATTGAAAATACCTTATAATATAACGTAATATGCAGTGTATCATAGAAAATACCATGTAATATAACGTAATATACAGTGTATCATTGAAAATACCATGTAATATAACGTAATATACAGTGTATCATTGAAAATACCTTATAATATAACGTAATATGCAGTGTATCATAGAAAATACCATGTAATATAACGTAATATACAATGTATCATTGAAAATACCTTATAATATAACGTAATATGCAGTGTATCATTGAAAATACCTTCTAATATATCGTAGTTTCTCATTGAAAATACCTTATAATATAACGTAATATGCAGTGTATCATTGAAAATACCTTATAATATAACGTAATATGCAGTGTATCATTGAAAATACCTTATAATATAACGTAATATGCAGTGTATCATTGAAAATACCTTACGATATAACGTAATATGCAGTGTATCATTGAAAATACCTTATATCATATCGTAATATGCAGTGTATCATTGAAAATACCTTATAATATAACGTAATATGCAGTGTATCATTGAAAATACCTTATAATATAACGTAATATGCAGTGTATCATAGAAAATACCATGTAATATAACGTAATATACAGTGTATCATTGAAAATACCTTATAATATAACGTAATGTGCAGTGTATCATTGAAAATACCTTCTAATATATCGTAGTTTATCATTGAAAATACCTTATAATATATCGTAATATGCAGTGTATCATTGAAAATACCATATAATATAACGTAATATGCAGTGTACCATTGAAAATACATTATAACATATCGTAATTTGTAGTGTATCTTTGAAAATACCTTATAATATAGCGTAATATCCAGTGTATCATTGAAAATACCTTATAATATAACGTAATATGCAGGGTATCATTGAAAATACCTTATAATATAACGTAATATACAGTGTATCATTGAAAATAGCTTATAACATATCGTAATATGCAGTGTATCATTGAAAATACCTTATAATATAACGTAATATGCAGTGTATCATAGAAAATACCATGTAATATAACGTAATATGCAGTGTATCATTGAAAATACCTTATAACATATCCTAATATGCCGTGTATCATAGAAAATACCTTATAATATAACGTAATATGCAGTGTATCATTGAAAATACCTTATAATATAACGTAACATGCAGTGTATCATTGAAAATACCTTATAATATAACGTAATATGTAGTGTATCATTGAAAATACCTTATAATATAACGTAATATGCAGTGTATCATTGAAAATACCTGGTAATATAACGTAATATGCAGTGTATCATTGAAAATACCTTCTAATATAACGTAATATGCAGTGTATCATTGAAAATACCTTATAATATAACGTAATATGCAGTGTATCATTGAAAATACCTCATAATATAACGTAATATGCAGTGTATCATTGAAAATACCTTACGATATAACGTAATATGCAGTGTATCATTGAAAATACCTTATATCATATCGTAATATGCAGTGTATCATTGAAAATACCTTATAATATAACGTAATATGCAGTGTATCATAGAAAATACCATGTAATATAACGTAATATACAGTGTATCATTGAAAATACCTTATAATATAACGTAATATGCAGTGTATCATTGAAAATACCTTCTAATATATCGTAGTTTATCATTGAAAATACCTTATAATATAACGTAATATGCAGTGTATCATTGAAAATACCTTATAATATAACGTAATATGCAGTGTATCATAGAAAATACCATGTAATATAACGTAATATACAGTGTATCATTGAAAATACCTTATAATATAACGTAATATGCAGTGTATCATTGAAAATACCTGGTAATATAACGTAATATGCAGTGTATCATTGAAAATACCTTCTAATATAACGTAATATGCAGTGTATCATTGAAAATACCTTATAATATAACGTAATATGCAGTGTATCATTGAAAATACCTCATAATATAACGTAATATGCAGTGTATCATTGAAAATACCTTACGATATAACGTAATATGCAGTGTATCATTGAAAATACCTTATATCATATCGTAATATGCAGTGTATCATTGAAAATACCTTATAATATAACGTAATATGCAGTGTATCATTGAAAATACCTTATAATATAACGTAATATGCAGTGTATCATTGAAAATACCTTATAATATAACGTAATATGCAGTGTATCATTGAAAATACCTTACGATATAACGTAATATGCAGTGTATCATTGAAAATACCTTATATCATATCGTAATATGCAGTGTATCATTGAAAATACCTTATAATATAACGTAATATGCAGTGTATCATAGAAAATACCATGTAATATAACGTAATATGCAGTGTATCATTGAAAATACCTTATAACATATCCTAATATGCAGTGTATCATTGAAAATACCTTATAATATAACGTAATATGCAGTGTATCATTGAAAATACCTTCTAATATATCGTAGTTTATCATTGAAAATACCTTATAATATATCGTAGTTTATCATTGAAAATACCTTATAATATAACGTAATATGCAGTGTATCATTGAAAATACCTTATAATATAACGTAATATGCAGTGTACCATTGAAAATACCTTATAACATATCGTAATTTGTAGTGTATCTTTGAAAATACCTTATAATATAGCGTAATATCCAGTGTATCATTGAAAATACCTTATAATATAACGTAATATGCAGTGTATCATTGAAAATACCTTACGATATAACGTAATATGCAGTGTATCATTGAAAATA
>CAKAJI010000581.1:0-59113 GCA_916610255.1 Lasioglossum lativentre
AATGATGCACTGCATATTACGTTAAACTATAAGGTATTTTCAATGATACACTGCATATTAAGTTATATTATAAGGTATTTTCAATGATAAACTACTATATATTATAAGGTATTTTCAATGATACACTGCATATTACGTTATATTATAAGGTATTTTCAAAGATACACTACAAATAACGATATATTATAAGATATTTTCAATGATACACTGCATATTAAGTTATATTATAAGGTATTTTCAATGATAAACTACTATATATTATAAGGTATTTTCAATGATACACTGCATATTACGTTATATTATAAGGTATTTTCAAAGATACACTACAAGAAAACGATATATTATAAGGTATTTTCAATGATACACTGCATATTACGTTATATCATAAGGTACTTTCAATGATACACTGCATATTAAGTTATATGGGAAGGTATTTTCAATGATACACTGCATATTACGTTATATTATAAGGTATTTTCAATGATACACTGCATATTACGTTATATTATAAGGTATTTTCAATGATACACTGCATATTACGTTATATTATAAGGTATTTTCAATGATACACTACAAATAACGATATATTATAAGGTATTTTCAATGATACACTGCATATTACGTTATATGAGAAGGTATTTTCATTGATACACTACAAATTACGATATATTATAAGGTATTTTCAATGATACACTGCATATTACGTTATATTATAAGGTATTTTCAATGATGCACTGCATATTACGTTATACTATAAGGTATTTTCAATGATACACTGCATATTAAGTTATATTATAAGGTATTTTCAATGATAAACTACTATATATTATAAGGTATTTTCAATGATACACTGCATATTACGTTATATTATAAGGTATTTTCAAAGATACACTACAAATAACGATATATTATAAGGTATTTTCAATGATACACTGCATATTACGTTATACTATAAGGTATTTCCAATGATAAACTACTATATATTATAAGGTATTTTCAATGATACACTACAAATTACGTTATATCATAAGGTATATTCAATGATACACTGCATATTAAGTTATATAGGAAGGTATTTTCAATGATACACTGCATATTACGTTATATTATAAGGTATTTTCAATGATGCACTGCATATTACGTTATACTATAAGGTATTTTCAATGATACACTGCATATTAAGTTATATTATAAGGTATTTTCAATGATAAACTACTATATATTATAAGGTATTTTCAATGATAAACTACTATATATTATAAGGTATTTTCAATGATACACTGCATATTACGTTATATTATAAGGTATTTTCAAAGATACACTACAAATAACGATAAATTATAAGGTATTTTCAATGATACACTGCATATTACGTTATATGAGAAGGTATTTTCATTGATACACTACAAATTACGATATATTATAAGGTATTTTCAATGATACACTGCATATTACGTTATATTATAAGGTATTTTCAATGATACACTGCATATTACGGTATATCATAAGGTATTTTCAATGATACACTGCATATTAAGTTATATTATAAGGTATTTTCAATGATAAACTACTATATATTATAAGGTATTTTCAATGATACACTGCATATTACGTTATATTATAAGGTATTTTCAATGATGCACTGCATATTACGTTATACTATAAGGTATTTTCAATGATACACTGCATATTAAGTTATATTATAAGGTATTTTCAATGATACACTGCATATTACGTTATATTATAAGGTATTTTCAATGATGCACTGCATATTACGTTATACTATATGGTATTTTCAATGATACACTGCATATTAAGTTATATTATAAGGTATTTTCAATGATAAACTACTATATATTATAAGGTATTTTCAATGATACACTGCATATTACGTTATATTATAAGGTATTTTCAATGATTACACTGCATATTACGTTATATTATAAGGTATTTTCAAAGATACACTACAAATAACGATATATTATAAGGTATTTTCAATGACACACTGCATATTAAGTTATATTATAAGGTATTTTCAATGATAAACTACTATATATTATAAGGTATTTTCAATGATACACTGCATATTACGTTATATTATAAGGTATTTTCAAAGATACACTACAAGAAAACGATATATTATAAGGTATTTTCAATGATACACTGCATATTACGTTATATGAGAAGGTATTTTCATTGATTCACTACAAATTACGATATATTATAAGGTATTTTCAATGATACACTGCATATTACGTTATATGGGAAGGTATTTTCATTGATACACTACAAGTTACGATATATTATAAGGTATTTTCAATGATACACTGCATATTACGTTATATTATAAGGTATTTTCATTGATAGACTAGAATTACCATATATTCTAAGGTATTTTCAATGATACACTGCATATTACGTTATATCATAAGGTATTTTCAATGATACACTGCCAATGATACACTGCATATTACGATATATTATAAGGTATTTTCAATGATACACTACAAGAAAACTATATTATAAGGTATTTTCAATGATAAACTACTATATATTATAAGGTATTTTCAATGATACACTGCATATTACGTTATATTATAAGGTATTTTCAAAGATACACTACAAATAACGATATATTATAAGGTATTTTCAATGATACACTGCATATTACGTTATACTTATAAGGTATTTTCAATGATAAACTACTATATATTATAAGGTATTTTCAATGATACACTGCATATTACGTTATATTATAAGGTATTTTCAAAGATACACTACAAGAAAACGATATATTATAAGGTATTTTCAATGATACACTGCATATTACGTTATATGAGAAGGTATTTTCATTGATTCACTACAAATTACGATATATTATAAGGTATTTTCAATGATACACTGCATATTACGTTATATGGGAAGGTATTTTCATTGATACACTACAAGTTACGATATATTATAAGGTATTTTCAATGATACACTGCATATTACGTTATATTATAAGGTATTTTCATTGATAGACTAGAATTACCATATATTCTAAGGTATTTTCAATGATACACTGCATATTACGTTATATCATAAGGTATTTTCAATGATACACTGCATATTAAGTTATATGGGAAGGTATTTTCAATGATACACTGCATATTACGTTATATTATAAGGTATTTTCAATGATACACTGCATATTACGTTATATTATAAGGTATTTTCAATGATACACTGCATATTACGTTATATTATAAGGTATTTTCAATGATACACTACAAATAACGATATATTATAAGGTATTTTCAATGATACACTGCATATTACGTTATATGAGAAGGTATTTTCATTGATACACTACAAATTACGATATATTATAAGGTATTTTCAATGATACACTGCATATTACGTTATATTATAAGGTATTTTCAATGATACACTGTATATTACGTTATATTATAAGGTATTTTCAATGATGCACTGCATATTACGTTATATTATAAGGTATTTTCAATGATACACTGCATATTACGTTATATTATAAGGTATTTTCAATGATACACTACAAGTTACGATATATTATAAGGTACTTTCAATGATACACTGCATATTAAGTTATATTATAAGGTATTTTCAATGATAAACTACTATATATTATAAGGTATTTTCAATGATACACTGCATATTACGTTATATTATAAGGTATTTTCAAAGATACACTACAAATAACGATATATTATAAGGTATTTTCAATGATACACTGCATATTACGTTATACTATAAGGTATTTTCAATGATAAACTACTATATATTATAAGGTATTTTCAATGATACACTACAAATTACGTTATATCATAAGGTATATTCAATGATACACTGCATATTAAGTTATATGGGAAGGTATTTTCAATGATACACTGCATATTACGTTATATGAGAAGGTATTTTCATTGATACACTACAAATTACGATATATTATAAGGTATTTTCAATGATACACTGCATATTACGTTATATTATAAGGTATTTTCAATGATACACTGCATATTACGTTATATTATAAGGTATTTTCAATGATGCACTGCATATTACGTTATACTATAAGGTATTTTCAATGATACACTGCATATTAAGTTATATTATAAGGTATTTTCAATGATAAACTACTATATATTATAAGGTATTTTCAATGATACACTGCATATTACGTTATATTATAAGGTATTTTCAAAGATACACTACAAATAACGATATATTATAAGATATTTTCAATGATACACTGCATATTAAGTTATATTATAAGGTATTTTCAATGATAAACTACTATATATTATAAGGTATTTTCAATGATACACTGCATATTACGTTATATTATAAGGTATTTTCAAAGATACACTACAAGAAAACGATATATTATAAGGTATTTTCAATGATACACTGCATATTACGTTATATGAGAAGGTATTTTCATTGATACACTACAAATTACGATATATTATAAGGTATTTTCAATGATACACTGCATATTACGTTATATGGGAAGGTATTTTCATTGATACACTACAAGTTACGATATATTATAAGGTATTTTCAATGATACACTGCATATTACGTTATATTATAAGGTATTTTCATTGATAGACTAGAATTACCATATATTCTAAGGTATTTTCAATGATACACTGCATATTACGTTATATCATAAGGTATTTTCAATGATACACTGCATATTAAGTTATATGGGAAGGTATTTTCAATGATACACTGCATATTACGTTATATTATAAGGTATTTTCAATGATACACTGCATATTACGTTATATTATAAGGTATTTTCAATGATACACTGCATATTACGTTATATGAGAAGGTATTTTCATTGATACACTACAAATTACGATATATTATAAGGTATTTTCAATGATTACACTACAAGAAAACGATATATTATAAGGTATTTTCAATGATACACTGCATATTACGTTATATGAGAAGGTATTTTCATTGATTCACTACAAATTACGATATATTATAAGGTATTTTCAATGATACACTGCATATTACGTTATATGGGAAGGTATTTTCAATGATACACTGCATATTACGTTATATTATAAGGTATTTTCAATGATACACTGCATATTACGTTATATTATAAGGTATTTTCAATGATACACTGCATATTACGTTATATTATAAGGTAATTTCAATGATACACTACAAATAACGATATATTATAAGGTATTTTCAATGATACACTGCATATTACGTTATATGAGAAGGTATTTTCATTGATACACTACAAATTACGATATATTATAAGGTATTTTCAATGATACACTGCATATTACGTTATATTATAAGGTATTTTCAATGATACACTGCATATTACGTTATATTATAAGGTATTTTCAATGATGCACTGCATATTACGTTATACTATAAGGTATTTTCAATGATACACTGCATATTAAGTTATATTATAAGGTATTTTCAATGATAAACTACTATATATTATAAGGTATTTTCAATGATACACTGCATATTACGTTATATGAGAAGGTATTTTCATTGATACACTACAAATTACGATATAATATAAGGTATTTTCAATGATACACTGCATATTACGTTATATGAGAAGGTATTTTCATTGATTCACTACAAATTAGGATATATTATAAGGTATTTTCAATGATACACTGCATATTACGTTATATTATAAGGTATTTTCAATGATGCACTGCATATTACGTTAAACTATAAGGTATTTTCAATGATACACTGCATATTAAGTTATATTATAAGGTATTTTCAATGATAAACTACTATATATTATAAGGTATTTTCAATGATACACTGCATATTACGTTATATTATAAGGTATTTTCAAAGATACACTACAAATAACGATATATTATAAGATATTTTCAATGATACACTGCATATTAAGTTATATTATAAGGTATTTTCAATGATAAACTACTATATATTATAAGGTATTTTCAATGATACACTGCATATTACGTTATATTATAAGGTATTTTCAAAGATACACTACAAGAAAACGATATATTATAAGGTATTTTCAATGATACACTGCATATTACGTTATATCATAAGGTACTTTCAATGATACACTGCATATTAAGTTATATGGGAAGGTATTTTCAATGATACACTGCATATTACGTTATATTATAAGGTATTTTCAATGATACACTGCATATTACGTTATATTATAAGGTATTTTCAATGATACACTGCATATTACGTTATATTATAAGGTATTTTCAATGATACACTACAAATAACGATATATTATAAGGTATTTTCAATGATACACTGCATATTACGTTATATGAGAAGGTATTTTCATTGATACACTACAAATTACGATATATTATAAGGTATTTTCAATGATACACTGCATATTACGTTATATTATAAGGTATTTTCAATGATACACTGCATATTACGTTATATTATAAGGTATTTTCAATGATGCACTGCATATTACGTTATACTATAAGGTATTTTCAATGATACACTGCATATTAAGTTATATTATAAGGTATTTTCAATGATAAACTACTATATATTATAAGGTATTTTCAATGATACACTGCATATTACGTTATATTATAAGGTATTTTCAAAGATACACTTACAAATAACGATATATTATAAGGTATTTTCAATGATACACTGCATATTACGTTATACTATAAGGTATTTCCAATGATAAACTACTATATATTATAAGGTATTTTCAATGATACACTACAAATTACGTTATATCATAAGGTATATTCAATGATACACTGCATATTAAGTTATATAGGAAGGTATTTTCAATGATACACTGCATATTACGTTATATTATAAGGTATTTTCAATGATGCACTGCATATTACGTTATACTATAAGGTATTTTCAATGATACACTGCATATTAAGTTATATTATAAGGTATTTTCAATGATAAACTACTATATATTATAAGGTATTTTCAATGATAAACTACTATATATTATAAGGTATTTTCAATGATACACTGCATATTACGTTATATTATAAGGTATTTTCAAAGATACACTACAAATAACGATAAATTATAAGGTATTTTCAATGATACACTGCATATTACGTTATATGAGAAGGTATTTTCATTGATACACTACAAATTACGATATATTATAAGGTATTTTCAATGATACACTGCATATTACGTTATATTATAAGGTATTTTCAATGATGCACTGCATATTACGTTAAACTATAAGGTATTTTCAATGATACACTGCATATTAAGTTATATTATAAGGTATTTTCAATGATAAACTACTATATATTATAAGGTATTTTCAATGATACACTGCATATTACGTTATATTATAAGGTATTTTCAAAGATACACTACAAATAACGATATATTATAAGATATTTTCAATGATACACTGCATATTAAGTTATATTATAAGGTATTTTCAATGATAAACTACTATATATTATAAGGTATTTTCAATGATACACTGCATATTACGTTATATTATAAGGTATTTTCAAAGATACACTACAAGAAAACGATATATTATAAGGTATTTTCAATGATACACTGCATATTACGTTATATCATAAGGTATTTTCAATGATACACTGCATATTACGTTATATGGGAAGGTATTTTCAATGATACACTGCATATTACGTTATATTATAAGGTATTTTCAATGATACACTGCATATTACGTTATATTATAAGGTATTTTCAATGATACACTGCATATTACGTTATATTATAAGGTATTTTCAATGATACACTACAAATAACGATATATTATAAGGTATTTTCAATGATACACTGCATATTACGTTATATGAGAAGGTATTTTCATTGATACACTACAAATTACGATATATTATAAGGTATTTTCAATGATACACTGCATATTACGTTATATTATAAGGTATTTTCAATGATACACTGCATATTACGTTATATTATAAGGTATTTTCAATGATGCACTGCATATTACGTTATACTATAAGGTATTTCAATGATACACTGCATATTAAGTTATATTATAAGGTATTTTCAATGATAAACTACTATATATTATAAGGTATTTTCAATGATACACTGCATATTACGTTATATTATAAGGTATTTTCAAAGATACACTACAAATAACGATATATTATAAGGTATTTTCAATGATACACTGCATATTACGTTATACTATAAGGTATTTCCAATGATAAACTACTATATATTATAAGGTATTTTCAATGATACACTACAAATTACGTTATATCATAAGGTATATTCAATGATACACTGCATATTAAGTTATATAGGAAGGTATTTTCAATGATACACTGCATATTACGTTATATTATAAGGTATTTTCAATGATGCACTGCATATTACGTTATACTATAAGGTATTTTCAATGATACACTGCATATTAAGTTATATTATAAGGTATTTTCAATGATAAACTACTATATATTATAAGGTATTTTCAATGATAAACTACTATATATTATAAGGTATTTTCAATGATACACTGCATATTACGTTATATTATAAGGTATTTTCAAAGATACACTACAAATAACGATAAATTATAAGGTATTTTCAATGATACACTGCATATTACGTTATATGAGAAGGTATTTTCATTGATACACTACAAATTACGATATATTATAAGGTATTTTCAATGATACACTGCATATTACGTTATATTATAAGGTATTTTCAATGATACACTGCATATTACGGTATATCATAAGGTATTTTCAATGATACACTGCATATTAAGTTATATTATAAGGTATTTTCAATGATAAACTACTATATATTATAAGGTATTTTCAATGATACACTGCATATTACGTTATATTATAAGGTATTTTCAATGATACACTGCATATTAAGTTATATTATAAGGTATTTTCAATGATACACTGCATATTACGTTATATTATAAGGTATTTTCAATGATGCACTGCATATTACGTTATACTATAAGGTATTTTCAATGATACACTGCATATTAAGTTATATTATAAGGTATTTTCAATGATAAACTACTATATATTATAAGGTATTTTCAATGATACACTGCATATTACGTTATATTATAAGGTATTTTCAAAGATACACTACAAATAACGATATATTATAAGGTATTTTTCAATGATACACTGCATATTACGTTATACTATAAGGTATTTTCAATGATAAACTACTATATATTATAAGGTATTTTCAATGATACACTACAAATTACGTTATATCATAAGGTATATTCAATGATACACTGCATATTAAGTTATATGGGAAGGTATTTTCAATGATACACTGCATATTACGTTATATTATAAGGTATTTTCAATGATACACTGCATATTACGTTATATTATAAGGTATTTTCAATGATACACTACAAGTTACGATATATTATAAGGTATTTTCAATGATACACTGCATATTACGTTATATTATAAGGTATTTTCATTGATAGACTAGAATTACCATATATTCTAAGGTATTTTCAATGATACACTGCATATTACGTTATATCATAAGGTATTTTCAATGATACACTGCATATTAAGTTATATTATAAGGTATTTTCAATGATACACTACAAATAACGATATATTATAAGGTATTTTCAATGACACACTGCATATTAAGTTATATTATAAGGTATTTTCAATGATAAACTACTATATATTATAAGGTATTTTCAATGATACACTGCATATTACGTTATATTATAAGGTATTTTCAAAGATACACTACAAGAAAACGATATATTATAAGGTATTTTCAATGATACACTGCATATTACGTTATATGAGAAGGTATTTTCATTGATTCACTACAAATTACGATATATTATAAGGTATTTTCAATGATACACTGCATATTACGTTATATGGGAAGGTATTTTCATTGATACACTACAAGTTACGATATATTATAAGGTATTTTCAATGATACACTGCATATTACGTTATATTATAAGGTATTTTCATTGATAGACTAGAATTACCATATATTCTAAGGTATTTTCAATGATACACTGCATATTACGTTATATCATAAGGTATTTTCAATGATACACTGCATATTAAGTTATATGGGAAGGTATTTTCAATGATACACTGCATATTACGATATATTATAAGGTATTTTCAATGATACACTACAAGAAAACGATATATTATAAGGTATTTTCAATGATAAACTACTATATATTATAAGGTATTTTCAATGATACACTGCATATTACGTTATATTATAAGGTATTTTCAAAGATACACTACAAATAACGATATATTATAAGGTATTTTCAATGATACACTGCATATTACGTTATACTATAAGGTATTTTCAATGATAAACTACTATATATTATAAGGTATTTTCAATGATACACTACAAATTACGTTATATCATAAGGTATATTCAATGATACACTGCATATTAAGTTATATGGGAAGGTATTTTCAATGATACACTGCATATTACGTTATATTATAAGGTATTTTCAAAGATACACTACAAGAAAACGATATATTATAAGGTATTTTCAATGATACACTGCATATTACGTTATATGAGAAGGTATTTTCATTGATACACTACAAATTACGATATATTATAAGGTATTTTCAATGATACACTGCATATTACGTTATATGGGAAGGTATTTTCATTGATACACTACAAGTTACGATATATTATAAGGTATTTTCAATGATACACTGCATATTACGTTATATTATAAGGTATTTTCATTGATAGACTAGAATTACCATATATTCTAAGGTATTTTCAATGATACACTGCATATTACGTTATATCATAAGGTATTTTCAATGATACACTGCATATTAAGTTATATGGGAAGGTATTTTCAATGATACACTGCATATTACGTTATATTATAAGGTATTTTCAATGATACACTGCATATTACGTTATATTATAAGGTATTTTCAATGATACACTGCATATTACGTTATATGAGAAGGTATTTTCATTGATACACTACAAATTACGATATATTATAAGGTATTTTCAATGATACACTACAAGAAAACGATATATTATAAGGTATTTTCAATGATACACTGCATATTACGTTATATGAGAAGGTATTTTCATTGATTCACTACAAATTACGATATATTATAAGGTATTTTCAATGATACACTGCATATTACGTTATATGGGAAGGTATTTTCAATGATACACTGCATATTACGTTATATTATAAGGTATTTTCAATGATACACTGCATATTACGTTATATTATAAGGTATTTTCAATGATACACTGCATATTACGTTATATTATAAGGTAATTTCAATGATACACTACAAATAACGATATATTATAAGGTATTTTCAATGATACACTGCATATTACGTTATATGAGAAGGTATTTTCATTGATACACTACAAATTACGATATATTATAAGGTATTTTCAATGATACACTGCATATTACGTTATATTATAAGGTATTTTCAATGATACACTGCATATTACGTTATATTATAAGGTATTTTCAATGATGCACTGCATATTACGTTATACTATAAGGTATTTTCAATGATACACTGCATATTAAGTTATATTATAAGGTATTTTCAATGATAAACTACTATATATTATAAGGTATTTTCAATGATACACTGCATATTACGTTATATTATAAGGTATTTTCAAAGATACACTACAAATAACGATATATTATAAGGTATTTTCAATGATACACTGCATATTACGTTATATGAGAAGGTATTTTCATTGATACACTACAAATTACGATATATTATAAGGTATTTTCAATGATACACTGCATATTACGTTATATGAGAAGGTATTTTCATTGATTCACTACAAATTACGATATATTATAAGGTATTTTCAATGATACACTGCATATTACGTTATATGGGAAGGTATTTTCAATGATACACTGCATATTACGTTATATTATAAGGTATTTTCAATGATACACTGCATATTACGTTATATTGTAAGGTATTTTCAATGATGCACTGCATATTACGATATATTATAAGGTATTTTCAATGATACACTACAAGAAAACGATATATTATAAGGTATTTTCAATGATACACTGCATATTACGTTATATGAGAAGGTATTTTCATTGATTCACTACAAATTACGATATATTATAAGGTATTTTCAATGATACACTGCATATTACGTTATATGGGAAGGTATTTTCAATGATACACTGCATATTACGTTATATTATAAGGTATTTTCAATGATACACTGCATATTACGTTATATTATAAGGTATTTTCAATGATACACTGCATATTACGTTATATTATAAGGTAATTTCAATGATACACTACAAATAACGATATATTATAAGGTATTTTCAATGATACACTGCATATTACGTTATATGAGAAGGTATTTTCATTGATACACTACAAATTACGATATATTATAAGGTATTTTCAATGATACACTGCATATTACGTTATATTATAAGGTATTTTCAATGATACACTGCATATTACGTTATATTATAAGGTATTTTCAATGATGCACTGCATATTACGTTATACTATAAGGTATTTTCAATGATACACTGCATATTAAGTTATATTATAAGGTATTTTCAATGATAAACTACTATATATTATAAGGTATTTTCAATGATACACTGCATATTACGTTATATTATAAGGTATTTTCAAAGATACACTACAAATAACGATATATTATAAGGTATTTTCAATGATACACTGCATATTACGTTATACTATAAGGTATTTCCAATGATAAACTACTATATATTATAAGGTATTTTCAATGATACACTACAAATTACGTTATATCATAAGGTATTATCAATGATACACTGCATATTAAGTTATATAGGAAGGTATTTTCAATGATACACTGCATATTACGTTATATTATAAGGTATTTTCAATGATACACTGCATATTACGGTATATCATAAGGTATTTTCAATGATACACTGCATATTAAGTTATATTATAAGGTATTTTCAATGATAAACTACTATATATTATAAGGTATTTTCAATGATACACTGCATATTACGTTATATTATAAGGTATTTTCAATGATGCACTGCATATTACGTTATACTATAAGGTATTTTCAATGATACACTGCATATTAAGTTATATTATATGGTATTTTCAATGATACACTGCATATTACGTTATATTATAAGGTATTTTCAATGATACACTGCATATTACGTTATATGAGAAGGTATTTTCATTGATTCACTACAAATTACGATATATTATAAGGTATTTTCAATGATACACTGCATATTACGTTATATGGGAAGGTATTTTCAATGATACACTGCATATTACGTTATATGAGAAGGTATTTTCATTGATACACTACAAATTACGATATATTATAAGGTATTTTCAATGATACACTGCATATTACGTTATATTATAAGGTATTTTCAATGATACACTGCATATTACGTTATATTGTAAGGTATTTTCAATGATGCACTGCATATTACGATATATTATAAGGTATTTTCAATGATACACTACAAGAAAACGATATATTATAAGGTATTTTCAATGATACACTGCATATTACGTTATATGAGAAGGTATTTTCATTGATTCACTACAAATAACGATATATTATAAGGTATTTTCAATGATACACTGCATATTACGTTATACTATAAGGTATTTCCAATGATAAACTACTATATATTATAAGGTATTTTCAATGATACACTACAAATTACGTTATATCATAAGGTATATTCAATGATACACTGCATATTAAGTTATATAGGAAGGTATTTTCAATGATACACTGCATATTACGTTATATTATAAGGTATTTTCAATGATACACTGCATATTACGGTATATCATAAGGTATTTTCAATGATACACTGCATATTAAGTTATATTATAAGGTATTTTCAATGATAAACTACTATATATTATAAGGTATTTTCAATGATACACTGCATATTACGTTATATTATAAGGTATTTTCAATGATGCACTGCATATTACGTTATACTATAAGGTATTTTCAATGATACACTGCATATTACGTTATATTATATGGTATTTTCAATGATACACTGCATATTACGTTATATTATAAGGTATTTTCAATGATGCACTGCATATTACGTTATATGAGAAGGTATTTTCATTGATTCACTACAAATTACGATATATTATAAGGTATTTTCAATGATACACTGCATATTACGTTATATGGGAAGGTATTTTCAATGATACACTGCACATTACGTTATATGAGAAGGTATTTTCTTTGATACACTACAAATTACGATATATTATAAGGTATTTTCAATGATACACTGCATATTACGTTATATTATAAGGTATTTTCAATGATACACTGCATATTACGTTATATTGTAAGGTATTTTCAATGATGCACTGCATATTACGATATATTATAAGGTATTTTCAATGATACACTACAAGAAAACGATATATTATAAGGTATTTTCAATGATACACTGCATATTACGTTATATGAGAAGGTATTTTCATTGATTCACTACAAATTACGATATATTATAAGGTATTTTCAATGATACACTGCATATTACGTTATATGGGAAGGTATTTTCAATAATACACTGCATATTACGTTATATTATAAGGTATTTTCAATGATACACTGCATATTACGTTATATTATAAGGTATTTTCAATGATACACTGCATATTACGTTATATTATAAGGTAATTTCAATGATACACTACAAATAACGATATATTATAAGGTATTTTCAATGATACACTGCATATTACGTTATATGAGAAGGTATTTTCATTGATACACTACAAATTACGATATATTATAAGGTATTTTAAATGATACACTGCATATTACGTTATATTATAAGGTATTTTCAATGATACACTGCATATTACGTTATATTATAAGGTATTTTCAATGATGCACTGCATATTACGTTATACTATAAGGTATTTTCAATGATACACTGCATATTAAGTTATATTATAAGGTATTTTCAATGATAAACTACTATATATTATAAGGTATTTTCAATGATACACTGCATATTACGTTATATTATAAGGTATTTTCAAAGATACACTACAAATAACGATATATTATAAGGTATTTTCAATGATACACTGCATATTAAGTTATATTATATGGTATTTTCAATGATACACTGCATATTACGTTATATTATAAGGTATTTTCAATGATGCACTGCATATTACGTTATACTATAAGGTATTTTCAATGATACACTGCATATTAAGTTATATTATAAGGTATTTTCAATGATAAACTACTATATATTATAAGGTATTTTCAATGATACACTGCATATTACGTTATATTATAAGGTATTTTCAAAGATACACTACAAATTACGTTATATCATAAGGTATATTCAATGATACACTGCATATTAAGTTATATGGGAAGGTATTTTCAATGATACACTGCATATTACGTTATATTATAAGGTATTTTCAATGATACACTGCATATTACGTTATATTATAAGGTATTTTCAATGATACACTACAAGTTACGATATATTATAAGGTATTTTCAATGATACACTGCATATTACGTTATATTATAAGGTATTTTCAATGATACACTGCATATTACGTTATACTATAAGGTATTTTCAATGATACACTGCATATTAAGTTATATTATAAGGTATTTTCAATGATAAACTACTATATATTATAAGGTATTTTCAATGATACACTGCATATTACGTTATATTATAAGGTATTTTCAAAGATACACTACAAATAACGATATATTATAAGGTATTTTCAATGATACACTGCATATTACGTTATACTATAAGGTATTTCCAATGATAAACTACTATATATTATAAGGTATTTTCAATGATACACTACAAATTACGTTATATCATAAGGTATATTCAATGATACACTGCATATTAAGTTATATAGGAAGGTATTTTCAATGATACACTGCATATTACGTTATATTATAAGGTATTTTCAATGATACACTGCATATTACGTTATATCATAAGGTATTTTCAATGATACACTGCATATTAAGTTATATTATAAGGTATTTTCAATGATAAACTACTATATATTATAAGGTATTTTCAATGATACACTGCATATTACGTTATATTATAAGGTATTTTCAATGATGCACTGCATATTACGTTATACTATAAGGTATTTTCAATGATACACTGCATATTACGTTATATTATATGGTATTTTCAATGATACACTGCATATTACGTTATATTATAAGGTATTTTCAATGATGCACTGCATATTACGTTATACTATAAGGTATTTTCAATGATACACTGCATATTAAGTTATATTATAAGGTATTTTCAATGATAAACTACTATATATTATAAGGTATTTTCAATGATACACTGCATATTACGTTATATTATAAGGTATTTTCAAAGATACACTACAAATTACGTTATATCATAAGGTATATTCAATGATACACTGCATATTAAGTTATATGGGAAGGTATTTTCAATGATACACTGCATATTACGTTATATTATAAGGTATTTTCAATGATACACTGCATATTACGTTATATTATAAGGTATTTTCAATGATACACTACAAGTTACGATATATTATAAGGTATTTTCAATGATACACTGCATATTACGTTATATTATAAGGTATTTTCATTGATAGACTAGAATTACCATATATTCTAAGGTATTTTCAATGATACACTGCATATTACGTTATATCATAAGGTATATTCAATGATACACTGCATATTAAGTTATATGGGAAGGTATTTTCAATGATACACTGCATATTACGTTATATTATAAGGTATTTTCAATGATACACTGCATATTACGTTATATTGTAAGGTATTTTCAATGATGCACTGCATATTACGATATATTATAAGGTATTTTCAATGATACACTACAAGAAAACGATATATTATAAGGTATTTTCAATGATACACTGCATATTACGTTATATGAGAAGGTATTTTCATTGATTCACTACAAATTACGATATATTATAAGGTATTTTCAATGATACACTGCATATTACGTTATATGGGAAGGTATTTTCAATGATACACTGCATATTACGTTATATTATAAGGTATTTTCAATGATACACTGCATATTACGTTATATTATAAGGTATTTTCAATGATACACTGCATATTACGTTATATTATAAGGTAATTTCAATGATACACTACAAATAACGATATATTATAAGGTATTTTCAATGATACACTGCATATTACGTTATATGAGAAGGTATTTTCATTGATACACTACAAATTACGATATATTATAAGGTATTTTCAATGATACACTGCATATTACGTTATATTATAAGGTATTTTCAATGATACACTGCATATTACGTTATATTATAAGGTATTTTCAATGATGCACTGCATATTACGTTATACTATAAGGTATTTTCAATGATACACTGCATATTAAGTTATATTATAAGGTATTTTCAATGATAAACTACTATATATTATAAGGTATTTTCAATGATACACTGCATATTACGTTATATTATAAGGTATTTTCAAAGATACACTACAAATAACGATATATTATAAGGTATTTTCAATGATACACTGCATATTACGTTATACTATAAGGTATTTCCAATGATAAACTACTATATATTATAAGGTATTTTCAATGATACACTACAAATTACGTTATATCATAAGGTATATTCAATGATACACTGCATATTAAGTTATATAGGAAGGTATTTTCAATGATACACTGCATATTACGTTATATTATAAGGTATTTTCAATGATACACTGCATATTACGGTATATCATAAGGTATTTTCAATGATACACTGCATATTAAGTTATATTATAAGGTATTTTCAATGATAAACTACTATATATTATAAGGTATTTTCAATGATACACTACATATTACGTTATATTATAAGGTATTTTCAATGATGCACTGCATATTACGTTATACTATAAGGTATTTTCAATGATACACTGCATATTAAGTTATATTATATGGTATTTTCAATGATACACTGCATATTACGTTATATTATAAGGTATTTTCAATGATGCACTGCATATTACGTTATATGAGAAGGTATTTTCATTGATTCACTACAAATTACGATATATTATAAGGTATTTTCAATGATACACTGCATATTACGTTATATGGGAAGGTATTTTCAATGATACACTGCATATTACGTTATATGAGAAGGTATTTTCATTGATACACTACAAATTACGATATATTATAAGGTATTTTCAATGATACACTGCATATTACGTTATATTATAAGGTATTTTCAATGATACACTGCATATTACGTTATATTGTAAGGTATTTTCAATGATGCACTGCATATTACGATATATTATAAGGTATTTTCAATGATACACTACAAGAAAACGATATATTATAAGGTATTTTCAATGATACACTGCATATTACGTTATATGAGAAGGTATTTTCATTGATTCACTACAAATTACGATATATTATAAGGTATTTTCAATGATACACTGCATATTACGTTATATGGGAAGGTATTTTCAATGATACACTGCATATTACGTTATATTATAAGGTATTTTCAATGATACACTGCATATTACGTTATATTATAAGGTATTTTCAATGATACACTGCATATTACGTTATATTATAAGGTAATTTCAATGATACACTACAAATAACGATATATTATAAGGTATTTTCAATGATACACTGCATATTACGTTATATGAGAAGGTATTTTCATTGATACACTACAAATTACGATATATTATAAGGTATTTTCAATGATACACTGCATATTACGTTATATTATAAGGTATTTTCAATGATACACTGCATATTACGTTATATTATAAGGTATTTTCAATGATGCACTGCATATTACGTTATACTATAAGGTATTTTCAATGATACACTGCATATTAAGTTATATTATAAGGTATTTTCAATGATAAACTACTATATATTATAAGGTATTTTCAATGATACACTGCATATTACGTTATATTATAAGGTATTTTCAAAGATACACTACAAATTACGTTATATCATAAGGTATATTCAATGATACACTGCATATTAAGTTATATGGGAAGGTATTTTCAATGATACACTGCATATTACGTTATATTATAAGGTATTTTCAATGATACACTGCATATTACGTTATATTATAAGGTATTTTCAATGATACACTACAAGTTACGATATATTATAAGGTATTTTCAATGATACACTGCATATTACGTTATATTATAAGGTATTTTCAATGATGCACTGCATATTACGTTATACTATAAGGTATTTTCAATGATACACTGCATATTAAGTTATATTATAAGGTATTTTCAATGATAAACTACTATATATTATAAGGTATTTTCAATGATACACTGCATATTACGTTATATTATAAGGTATTTTCAAAGATACACTACAAATAACGATATATTATAAGGTATTTTCAATGATACACTGCATATTACGTTATACTATAAGGTATTTCCAATGATAAACTACTATATATTATAAGGTATTTTCAATGATACACTACAAATTACGTTATATCATAAGGTATATTCAATGATACACTGCATATTAAGTTATATAGGAAGGTATTTTCAATGATACACTGCATATTACGTTATATTATAAGGTATTTTCAATGATACACTGCATATTACGGTATATCATAAGGTATTTTCAATGATACACTGCATATTAAGTTATATTATAAGGTATTTTCAATGATAAACTACTATATATTATAAGGTATTTTCAATGATACACTGCATATTACGTTATATTATAAGGTATTTTCAATGATGCACTGCATATTACGTTATACTATAAGGTATTTTCAATGATATACTGCATATTAAGTTATATTATATGGTATTTTCAATGATACACTGCATATTACGTTATATTATAAGGTATTTTCAATGATGCACTGCATATTACGTTATACTATAAGGTATTTTCAATGATACACTGCATATTAAGTTATATTATAAGGTATTTTCAATGATAAACTACTATATATTATAAGGTATTTTCAATGATACACTGCATATTACGTTATATTATAAGGTATTTTCAAAGATACACTACAAGAAAACGATATATTATAAGGTATTTTCAATGATACACTGCATATTACGTTATATGAGAAGGTATTTTCATTGATACACTACAAATTACGATATATTATAAGGTATTTTCAATGATACACTGCATATTACGTTATATTATAAGGTATTTTCAATGATGCACTGCATATTAAGTTATATTATATGGTATTTTCAATGATACACTGCATATTACGTTATATTATAAGGTATTTTCAATGATGCACTGCATATTACGTTATACTATAAGGTATTTTCAATGATACACTGCATATTAAGTTATATTATAAGGTATTTTCAATGATAAACTACTATATATTATAAGGTATTTTCAATGATACACTGCATATTACGTTATATTATAAGGTATTTTCAAAGATACACTACAAATTACGTTATATCATAAGGTATATTCAATGATACACTGCATATTACGTTATATTATAAGGTATTTTCAAAGATACACTACAAATAACGATATATTATAAGATATTTTCAATGATACACTGCATATTAAGTTATATTATAAGGTATTTTCAATGATAAACTACTATATATTATAAGGTATTTTCAATGATACACTGCATATTACGTTATATTATAAGGTATTTTCAAAGATACACTACAAGAAAACGATATATTATAAGGTATTTTCAATGATACACTGCATATTACGTTATATGAGAAGGTATTTTCATTGATACACTACAAATTACGATATATTATAAGGTATTTTCAATGATACACTGCATATTACGTTATATGGGAAGGTATTTTCATTGATACACTACAAGTTACGATATATTATAAGGTATTTTCAATGATACACTGCATATTACGTTATATTATAAGGTATTTTCATTGATAGACTAGAATTACCTTATATTCTAAGGTATTTTCAATGATACACTGCATATTACGTTATATCATAAGGTATTTTCAATGATACACTGCATATTAAGTTATATGGGAAGGTATTTTCAATGATACACTGCATATTACGTTATATTATAAGGTATTTTCAATGATACACTGCATATTACGTTATATTATAAGGTATTTTCAATGATACACTGCATATTACGTTATATGAGAAGGTATTTTCATTGATACACTTCAAATTACGATATATTATAAGGTATTTTCAATGATACACTACAAGAAAACGATATATTATAAGGTATTTTCAATGATACACTGCATATTACGTTATATGAGAAGGTATTTTCATTGATTCACTACAAATTACGATATATTATAAGGTATTTTCAATGATACACTGCATATAACGTAATATGGGAAGGTATTTTCAATGATACACTGCATATTACGTTATATTATAAGGTATTTTCAATGATACACTGCATATTACGTTATATTATAAGGTATTTTCAATGATACACTGCATATTACGTTATATTATAAGGTAATTTCAATGATACACTACAAATAACGATATATTATAAGGTATTTTCAATGATACACTGCATATTACGTTATATGAGAAGGTATTTTCATTGATACACTACAAATTACGATATATTATAAGGTATTTTCAATGATACACTGCATATTACGTTATATTATAAGGTATTTTCAATGATACACTGCATATTACGTTATATTATAAGGTATTTTCAATGATGCACTGCATATTACGTTATACTATAAGGTATTTTCAATGATACACTGCATATTAAGTTATATTATAAGGTATTTTCAATGATAAACTACTATATATTATAAGGTATTTTCAATGATACACTGCATATTACGTTATATTATAAGGTATTTTCAAAGATACACTACAAATAACGATATATTATAAGGTATTTTCAATGATACACTGCATATTACGTTATATGAGAAGGTATTTTCATTGATACACTACAAATTACGATATATTATAAGGTATTTTCAATGATACACTGCATATTACGTTATATGAGAAGGTATTTTCATTGATTCACTACAAATTACGATATATTATAAGGTATTTTCAATGATACACTGCATATTACGTTATATGGGAAGGTATTTTCAATGATACACTGCATATTACGTTATATTATAAGGTATTTTCAATGATACACTGCATATTACGTTATATTGTAAGGTATTTTCAATGATGCACTGCATATTACGATATATTATAAGGTATTTTCAATGATACACTACAAGAAAACGATATATTATAAGGTATTTTCAATGATACACTGCATATTACGTTATATGAGAAGGTATTTTCATTGATTCACTACAAATTACGATATATTATAAGGTATTTTCAATGATACACTGCATATTACGTTATATGGGAAGGTATTTTCAATGATACACTGCATATTACGTTATATTATAAGGTATTTTCAATGATACACTGCATATTACGTTATATTATAAGGTATTTTCAATGATACACTGCATATTACGTTATATTATAAGGTAATTTCATTGATACACTACAAATTACGATATATTATAAGGTATTTTCAATGATACACTGCATATTACGTTATATTATAAGGTATTTTCAATGATACACTGCATATTACGTTATATTATAAGGTATTTTCAATGATGCACTGCATATTACGTTATACTATAAGGTATTTTCAATGATACACTGCATATTAAGTTATATTATAAGGTATTTTCAATGATAAACTACTATATATTATAAGGTATTTTCAATGATACACTGCATATTACGTTATATTATAAGGTATTTTCAAAGATACACTACAAATAACGATATATTATAAGGTATTTTCAATGATACACTGCATATTACGTTATACTATAAGGTATTTCCAATGATAAACTACTATATATTATAAGGTATTTTCAATGATACACTACAAATTACGTTATATCATAAGGTATATTCAATGATACACTGCATATTAAGATATATAGGAAGGTATTTTCAATGATACACTGCATATTACGTTATATTATAAGGTATTTTCAATGATACACTGCATATTACGGTATATCATAAGGTATTTTCAATGATACACTGCATATTAAGTTATATTATAAGGTATTTTCAATGATAAACTACTATATATTATAAGGTATTTTCAATGATACACTGCATATTACGTTATATTATAAGGTATTTTCAATGATGCACTGCATATTACGTTATACTATAAGGTATTTTCAATGATACACTGCATATTAAGTTATATTATATGGTATTTTCAATGATACACTGCATATTACGTTATATTATAAGGTATTTTCAATGATGCACTGCATATTACGTTATATGAGAAGGTATTTTCATTGATTCACTACAAATTACGATATATTATAAGGTATTTTCAATGATACACTGCATATTACGTTATATGGGAAGGTATTTTCAATGATACACTGCATATTACGTTATATGAGAAGGTATTTTCATTGATACACTACAAATTACGATATATTATAAGGTATTTTCAATGATACACTGCATATTACGTTATATTATAAGGTATTTTCAATGATACACTGCATATTACGTTATATTGTAAGGTATTTTCAATGATGCACTGCATATTACGATATATTATAAGGTATTTTCAATGATACACTACAAGAAAACGATATATTATAAGGTATTTTCAATGATACACTGCATATTACGTTATATGAGAAGGTATTTTCATTGATTCACTACAAATTACGATATATTATAAGGTATTTTCAATGATACACTGCATATTACGTTATATGGGAAGGTATTTTCAATGATACACTGCATATTACGTTATATTATAAGGTATTTTCAATGATACACTGCATATTACGATATATTATAAGGTATTTTCAATGATACACTACAAGAAAACGATATATTATAAGGTATTTTCAATGATACACTGCATATTACGTTATATGAGAAGGTATTTTCATTGATTCACTACAAATTACGATATATTATAAGGTATTTTCAATGATACACTGCATATTACGTTATATGGGAAGGTATTTTCAATGATACACTGCATATTACGTTATATTATAAGGTATTTTCAATGATACACTGCATATTACGTTATATTATAAGGTATTTTCAATGATGCACTGCATATTACGTTATACTATAAGGTATTTTCAATGATACACTGCATATTAAGTTATATTATAAGGTATTTTCAATGATAAACTACTATATATTATAAGGTATTTTCAATGATACACTGCATATTACGTTATATTATAAGGTATTTTCAAAGATACACTACAAATAACGATATATTATAAGGTATTTTCAATGATACACTGCATATTACGTTATACTATAAGGTATTTCCAATGATAAACTACTATATATTATAAGGTATTTTCAATGATACACTACAAATTACGTTATATCATAAGGTATATTCAATGATACACTGCATATTAAGTTATATAGGAAGGTATTTTCAATGATACACTGCATATTACGTTATATTATAAGGTATTTTCAATGATACACTGCATATTACGGTATATCATAAGGTATTTTCAATGATACACTGCATATTAAGTTATATTATAAGGTATTTTCAATGATAAACTACTATATATTATAAGGTATTTTCAATGATACACTGCATATTACGTTATATTATAAGGTATTTTCAATGATGCACTGCATATTACGTTATACTATAAGGTATTTTCAATGATACACTGCATATTAAGTTATATTATATGGTATTTTCAATGATACACTGCATATTACGTTATATTATAAGGTATTTTCAATGATGCACTGCATATTACGTTATACTATAAGGTATTTTCAATGATACACTGCATATTAAGTTATATTATAAGGTATTTTCAATGATAAACTACTATATATTATAAGGTATTTTCAATGATACACTGCATATTACGTTATATTATAAGGTATTTTCAAAGATACACTACAAATTACGTTATATCATAAGGTATATTCAATGATACACTGCATATTAAGTTATATGGGAAGGTATTTTCAATGATACACTGCATATTACGTTATATTATAAGGTATTTTCAATGATACACTGCATATTACGTTATATTATAAGGTATTTTCAATGATACACTACAAGTTACGATATATTATAAGGTATTTTCAATGATACACTGCATATTACGTTATATTATAAGGTATTTTCAATGATGCACTGCATATTACGTTATACTATAAGGTATTTTCAATGATACACTGCATATTAAGTTATATTATAAGGTATTTTCAATGATAAACTACTATATATTATAAGGTATTTTCAATGATACACTGCATATTACGTTATATTATAAGGTATTTTCAAAGATACACTACAAATAACGATATATTATAAGGTATTTTCAATGATACACTGCATATTACGTTATACTATAAGGTATTTCCAATGATAAACTACTATATATTATAAGGTATTTTCAATGATACACTACAAATTACGTTATATCATAAGGTATATTCAATGATACACTGCATATTAAGTTATATAGGAAGGTATTTTCAATGATACACTGCATATTACGTTATATTATAAGGTATTTTCAATGATACACTGCATATTACGGTATATCATAAGGTATTTTCAATGATACACTGCATATTAAGTTATATTATAAGGTATTTTCAATGATAAACTACTATATATTATAAGGTATTTTCAATGATACACTGCATATTACGTTATATTATAAGGTATTTTCAATGATGCACTGCATATTACGTTATACTATAAGGTATTTTCAATGATACACTGCATATTAAGTTATATTATATGGTATTTTCAATGATACACTGCATATTACGTTATATTATAAGGTATTTTCAATGATGCACTGCATATTACGTTATATGAGAAGGTATTTTCATTGATTCACTACAAATTACGATATATTATAAGGTATTTTCAATGATACACTGCATATTACGTTATACTATAAGGTATTTCCAATGATAAACTACTATATATTATAAGGTATTTTCAATGATACACTACAAATTACGTTATATCATAAGGTATATTCAATGATACACTGCATATTAAGTTATATAGGAAGGTATTTTCAATGATACACTGCATATTACGTTATATTATAAGGTATTTTCAATGATACACTGCATATTACGGTATATCATAAGGTATTTTCAATGATACACTGCATATTAAGTTATATTATAAGGTATTTTCAATGATAAACTACTATATATTATAAGGTATTTTCAATGATACACTGCATATTACGTTATATTATAAGGTATTTTCAATGATGCACTGCATATTACGTTATACTATAAGGTATTTTCAATGATACACTGCATATTAAGTTATATTATATGGTATTTTCAATGATACACTGCATATTACGTTATATTATAAGGTATTTTCAATGATGCACTGCATATTACGTTATACTATAAGGTATTTTCAATGATACACTGCATATTAAGTTATATTATAAGGTATTTTCAATGATAAACTACTATATATTATAAGGTATTTTCAATGATACACTGCATATTACGTTATATTATAAGGTATTTTCAAAGATACACTACAAATTACGTTATATCATAAGGTATATTCAATGATACACTGCATATTAAGTTATATGGGAAGGTATTTTCAATGATACACTGCATATTACGTTATATTATAAGGTATTTTCAATGATACACTGCATATTACGTTATATTATAAGGTATTTTCAATGATACACTACAAGTTACGATATATTATAAGGTATTTTCAATGATACACTGCATATTACGTTATATTATAAGGTATTTTCAATGATGCACTGCATATTACGTTATACTATAAGGTATTTTCAATGATACACTGCATATTAAGTTATATTATAAGGTATTTTCAATGATAAACTACTATATATTATAAGGTATTTTCAATGATACACTGCATATTACGTTATATTATAAGGTATTTTCAAAGATACACTACAAATAACGATATATTATAAGGTATTTTCAATGATACACTGCATATTACGTTATACTATAAGGTATTTCCAATGATAAACTACTATATATTATAAGGTATTTTCAATGATACACTACAAATTACGTTATATCATAAGGTATATTCAATGATACACTGCATATTAAGTTATATAGGAAGGTATTTTCAATGATACACTGCATATTACGTTATATTATAAGGTATTTTCAATGATACACTGCATATTACGGTATATCATAAGGTATTTTCAATGATACACTGCATATTAAGTTATATTATAAGGTATTTTCAATGATAAACTACTATATATTATAAGGTATTTTCAATGATACACTGCATATTACGTTATATTATAAGGTATTTTCAATGATGCACTGCATATTACGTTATACTATAAGGTATTTTCAATGATACACTGCATATTAAGTTATATTATATGGTATTTTCAATGATACACTGCATATTACGTTATATTATAAGGTATTTTCAATGATGCACTGCATATTACGTTATACTATAAGGTATTTTCAATGATACACTGCATATTACGTTATATTATAAGGTATTTTCAATGATAAACTACTATATATTATAAGGTATTTTCAATGATACACTGCATATTACGTTATATTATAAGGTATTTTCAAAGATACACTACAAATTACGTTATATCATAAGGTATATTCAATGATACACTGCATATTAAGTTATATGGGAAGGTATTTTCAATGATACACTGCATATTACGTTATATTATAAGGTATTTTCAATGATACACTGCATATTACGTTATATTATAAGGTATTTTCAATGATACACTGCATATTACGTTATATGGGAAGGTATTTTCAATGATACACTGCATATTACGTTATATTATAAGGTATTTTCATTGATAGACAAGAATTACCGTATATTCTAAGGTATTTTCAATGATACACTGCATATTACGTTATAATATAAGGTATTTTCAATGATAAACTACTATATATTATAAGGTATTTTCAATGATAAACTACTATATATTATAAGGTATTTTCAATGATAAACTGCTACGTATTATAAGGTATTTTCAATGATACACTGCATATTACGTTATATTATAAGGTATTTTCAATGATACACTGCATATTACGTTATATGGGAAGGTATTTTCAATGATACACTGCATATTACGTTATATTATAAGGTATTTTCAATGATACACTGCATATTACGTTATATTATATGGTATTTTCAATGATACACTGCATATTACGTTATATTATAAGGTATTTTCAATGATACACTGCATATTACGTTATATTATAAGGTATTTTCAATGATACACTGCATATTAAGTTATATTATAAGGTATTTTCAATGATAAACTACTATATATTATAAGGTATTTTCAATGATACACTGCATATTACGTTATACTATAAGGTATTTTCAAAGATACACTACAAGAAAACGATATATTATAAGGTATTTTCAATGATACACTGCATATTACGTTATATGAGAAGGTATTTTCATTGATTCACTACAAATTACGATATATTATAAGGTATTTTCAATGATACACTGCATATTACGTTATATGGGAAGGTATTTTCAATGATACAGTGCATATTACGTTATATTATAAGGTATTTTCAATGATACACTGCATATTACGTTATATTATAAGGTATTTTCAATGATAAACTACTATATATTATAAGGTATTTTCAATGATACACTGCATATTACGTTATATTATAAGGTATTTTCAAAGATACACTACAAATAACGATATATTATAAGGTATTTTCAATGATACACTGCATATTACGTTATACTATAAGGTATTTCCAATGATAAACTACTATATATTATAAGGTATTTTCAATGATACACTACAAATTACGTTATATCATAAGGTATATTCAATGATACACTGCATATTAAGTTATATAGGAAGGTATTTTCAATGATACACTGCATATTACGTTATATTATAAGGTATTTTCAATGATGCACTGCATATTACGTTATACTATAAGGTATTTTCAATGATACACTGCATATTAAGTTATATTATAAGGTATTTTCAATGATAAACTACTATATATTATAAGGTATTTTCAATGATACACTGCATATTACGTTATATTATATGGTATTTTCAAAGATACACTACAAATAACGATAATTTATAAGGTATTTTCAATGATACACTGCATATTACGTTATATTATAAGGTATTTTCAATGATGCACTGCATATTACGTTATACTATAAGGTATTTTCAATGATACACTGCATATTAAGTTATATTATAAGGTATTTTCAATGATACACTGCATATTACGTTATATTATAAGGTATTTTCAATGATGCACTGCATATTACGTTATACTATAAGGTATTTTCAATGATACACTGCATATTAAGTTATATTATAAGGTATTTTCAATGATAAACTACTATATATTATAAGGTATTTTCAATGATACACTGCATATTACGTTATATTATAAGGTATTTTCAAAGATACACTACAAATAACGATATATTATAAGGTATTTTCAATGATACACTGCATATTACGTTATACTATAAGGTATTTTCAATGATAAACTACTATATATTATAAGGTATTTTCAATGATACACTAAAAATTACGTTATATCATAAGGTATATTCAATGATACACTGCATATTAAGTTATATGGGAAGGTATTTTCAATGATACACTGCATATTACGTTATATTATAAGGTATTTTCAATGATACACTGCATATTACGTTATATTATAAGGTATTTTCAATGATACACTACAAGTTACGATATATTATAAGGTATTTTCAATGATACACTGCATATTACGTTATATTATAAGGTATTTTCATTGATAGACTAGAATTACCATATATTCTAAGGTATTTTCAATGTTACACTGCATATTACGTTATATCATAAGGTATTTTCAATGATACACTGCATATTAAGTTATATTATAAGGTATTTTCAATGATACACTACAAATAACGATATATTATAAGGTATTTTCATTGATACACTGTATATTGCGTTATATTATAAGGTATTTTCAATGATAAACTACTATATATCATAAGGTATATTCAATGATACACTGCATATTAAGTTATATGGGAAGGTATTTTCAATGATACACTGCATATTACGTTATACTATAAGGTATTTTCAATGATACACTGCATATTAAGTTATATTATAAGGTATTTTCAATGATAAACTACTATATATTATAAGGTATTTTCAATGATACACTGCATATTACGTTATATTATAAGGTATTTTCAAAGATACACTACAAATAACGATATATTATAAGGTATTTTCAATGATACACTGCATATTACGTTATACTATAAGGTATTTTCAATGATAAACTACTATATATTATAAGGTATTTTCAATGATACACTACAAATTACGTTATATCATAAGGTATATTCAATGATACACTGCATATTAAGTTATATGGGAAGGTATTTTCAATGATACACTGCATATTACGTTATATTATAAGGTATTTTCAATGATACACTGCATATTACGTTATATTATAAGGTATTTTCAATGATACACTACAAGTTACGATATATTATAAGGTATTTTCAATGATACACTGCATATTACGTTATATTATAAGGTATTTTCATTGATAGACTAGAATTACCATATATTCTAAGGTATTTTCAATGATACACTGCATATTGCGTTATATCATAAGGTATTTTCAATGATACACTGCATATTAAGTTATATTATAAGGTATTTTCAATGATACACTACAAATAACGATATATTATAAGGTATTTTCATTGATACACTGTATATTGCGTTATATTATAAGGTATTTTCAATGATAAACTACTATATATTATAAGGTATTTTCAATGATACACTGCATATTACGTTATATGGGAAGGTATTTTCAATGATAAACTGCATATTACGTTATAGTATAAGGTATTTACAATGATACACTGCATATTACGTTATATTATATGGTATTTTCAATGATACACTGCATATTACGTTATATTATAAGGTGTTTTCAATGACACACTGCATATTACGTTATATTATAAGGTATTTTCAATGATACACTGCATATTACGTTATATTATAAGGTATTTTCAATGATAAACTGCATATTACGTTATATTATAAGGTATTTTCAATGATACACTGCATATTACGTTATATGGGAAGGTATTTTCAATGATACACTGCATATTACGTTATATTATAAGGTATTTTCATTGATAGACAAGAATTACCGTATATTCTAAGGTATTTTCAATGATACACTGCATATTACGTTATAATATAAGGTATTTTCAATGATAAACTACTATATATTATAAGGTATTTTCAATGATAAACTACTATATATTATAAGGTATTTTCAATGATAAACTACTACGTATTATAAGGTATTTTCAATGATACACTGCATATTACGTTATATTATAAGGTATTTTCAATGATACACTGCATATTACGTTATATGGGAAGGTATTTTCAATGATACAGTGCATATTACGTTATATTATAAGGTATTTTCAATGATACACTGCATATTACGTTATATTATAAGGTATTTTCAATGATAAACTACTATATATTATAAGGTATTTTCAATGATACACTGCATATTACGTTATATTATAAGGTATTTTCAAAGATACACTACAAATAACGATAATTTATAAGGTATTTTCAATGATACACTGCATATTACGTTATATAGGAAGGTATTTTCAAAGATACACTACAAATTACGTTATATCATAAGGTATATTCAATGATACACTGCATATTAAGTTATATGGGAAGGTATTTTCAATGATACACTGCATATTACGTTATATTATAAGGTATTTTCAATGATACACTGCATATTACGTTATATTATAAGGTATTTTCAATGATACACTGCATATTACGTTATATGGGAAGGTATTTTCAATGATACACTGCATATTACGTTATATTATAAGGTATTTTCATTGATAGACAAGAATTACCGTATATTCTAAGGTATTTTCAATGATACACTGCATATTACGTTATAATATAAGGTATTTTCAATGATAAACTACTATATATTATAAGGTATTTTCAATGATAAACTACTATATATTATAAGGTATTTTCAATGATAAACTACTACGTATTATAAGGTATTTTCAATGATACACTGCATATTACGTTATATTATAAGGTATTTTCAATGATACACTGCATATTACGTTATATGGGAAGGTATTTTCAATGATACACTGCATATTACGTTATATTATAAGGTATTTTCAATGATACACTGCATATTACGTTATATTATATGGTATTTTCAATGATACACTGCATATTACGTTATATTATAAGGTATTTTCAATGATACACTGCATATTACGTTATATTATAAGGTATTTTCAATGATACACTGCATATTAAGTTATATTATAAGGTATTTTCAATGATAAACTACTATATATTATAAGGTATTTTCAATGATACACTGCATATTACGTTATACTATAAGGTATTTTCAAAGATACACTACAAGAAAACGATATATTATAAGGTATTTTCAATGATACACTGCATATTACGTTATATGAGAAGGTATTTTCATTGATTCACTACAAATTACGATATATTATAAGGTATTTTCAATGATACACTGCATATTACGTTATATGGGAAGGTATTTTCAATGATACAGTGCATATTACGTTATATTATAAGGTATTTTCAATGATACACTGCATATTACGTTATATTATAAGGTATTTTCAATGATAAACTACTATATATTATAAGGTATTTTCAATGATACACTGCATATTACGTTATATTATAAGGTATTTTCAAAGATACACTACAAATAACGATATATTATAAGGTATTTTCAATGATACACTGCATATTACGTTATACTATAAGGTATTTCCAATGATAAACTACTATATATTATAAGGTATTTTCAATGATACACTACAAATTACGTTATATCATAAGGTATATTCAATGATACACTGCATATTAAGTTATATAGGAAGGTATTTTCAATGATACACTGCATATTACGTTATATTATAAGGTATTTTCAATGATGCACTGCATATTACGTTATACTATAAGGTATTTTCAATGATACACTGCATATTAAGTTATATTATAAGGTATTTTCAATGATAAACTACTATATATTATAAGGTATTTTCAATGATACACTGCATATTACGTTATATTATATGGTATTTTCAAAGATACACTACAAATAACGATAATTTATAAGGTATTTTCAATGATACACTGCATATTACGTTATATTATAAGGTATTTTCAATGATGCACTGCATATTACGTTATACTATAAGGTATTTTCAATGATACACTGCATATTAAGTTATATTATAAGGTATTTTCAATGATACACTGCATATTACGTTATATTATAAGGTATTTTCAATGATACACTGCATATTACGTTATACTATAAGGTATTTTCAATGATACACTGCATATTAAGTTATATTATAAGGTATTTTCAATGATAAACTACTATATATTATAAGGTATTTTCAATGATACACTGCATATTACGTTATATTATAAGGTATTTTCAAAGATACACTACAAATAACGATATATTATAAGGTATTTTCAATGATACACTGCATATTACGTTATACTATAAGGTATTTTCAATGATAAACTACTATATATTATAAGGTATTTTCAATGATACACTAAAAATTACGTTATATCATAAGGTATATTCAATGATACACTGCATATTAAGTTATATGGGAAGGTATTTTCAATGATACACTGCATATTACGTTATATTATAAGGTATTTTCAATGATACACTGCATATTACGTTATATTATAAGGTATTTTCAATGATACACTGCATATTACGTTATATGGGAAGGTATTTTCAATGATACACTGCATATTACGTTATATTATAAGGTATTTTCATTGATAGACAAGAATTACCGTATATTCTAAGGTATTTTCAATGATACACTGCATATTACGTTATAATATAAGGTATTTTCAATGATAAACTACTATATATTATAAGGTATTTTCAATGATAAACTACTATATATTATAAGGTATTTTCAATGATAAACTACTACGTATTATAAGGTATTTTCAATGATACACAGCATATTACGTTATATTATAAGGTATTTTCAATGATACACTGCATATTACGTTATATGGGAAGGTATTTTCAATGATACACTGCATATTACGTTATATTATAAGGTATTTTCAATGATACACTGCATATTACGTTATATTATATGGTATTTTCAATGATACACTGCATATTACGTTATATTATAAGGTATTTTCAATGATACACTGCATATTACGTTATATTATAAGGTATTTTCAATGATACACTGCATATTAAGTTATATTATAAGGTATTTTCAATGATAAACTACTATATATTATAAGGTATTTTCAATGATACACTGCATATTACGTTATACTATAAGGTATTTTCAAAGATACACTACAAGAAAACGATATATTATAAGGTATTTTCAATGATACACTGCATATTACGTTATATGAGAAGGTATTTTCATTGATTCACTACAAATTACGATATATTATAAGGTATTTTCAATGATACACTGCATATTACGTTATATGGGAAGGTATTTTCAATGATACAGTGCATATTACCTTATATTATAAGGTATTTTCAATGATACACTGCATATTACGTTATATTATAAGGTATTTTCAATGATAAACTACTATATATTATAAGGTATTTTCAATGATACACTGCATATTACGTTATATTATAAGGTATTTTCAAAGATACACTACAAATAACGATATATTATAAGGTATTTTCAATGATACACTGCATATTACGTTATACTATAAGGTATTTCCAATGATAAACTACTATATATTATAAGGTATTTTCAATGATACACTACAAATTACGTTATATCATAAGGTATATTCAATGATACACTGCATATTAAGTTATATAGGAAGGTATTTTCAATGATACACTGCATATTACGTTATATTATAAGGTATTTTCAATGATGCACTGCATATTACGTTATACTATAAGGTATTTTCAATGATACACTGCATATTAAGTTATATTATAAGGTATTTTCAATGATAAACTACTATATATTATAAGGTATTTTCAATGATACACTGCATATTACGTTATATTATATGGTATTTTCAAAGATACACTACAAATAACGATAATTTATAAGGTATTTTCAATGATACACTGCATATTACGTTATATTATAAGGTATTTTCAATGATGCACTGCATATTACGTTATACTATAAGGTATTTTCAATGATACACTGCATATTAAGTTATATTATAAGGTATTTTCAATGATACACTGCATATTACGTTATATTATAAGGTATTTTCAATGATGCACTGCATATTACGTTATACTATAAGGTATTTTCAATGATACACTGCATATTAAGTTATATTATAAGGTATTTTCAATGATAAACTACTATATATTATAAGGTATTTTCAATGATACACTGCATATTACGTTATATTATAAGGTATTTTCAAAGATACACTACAAATAACGATATATTATAAGGTATTTTCAATGATACACTGCATATTACGTTATACTATAAGGTATTTTCAATGATAAACTACTATATATTATAAGGTATTTTCAATGATACACTAAAAATTACGTTATATCATAAGGTATATTCAATGATACACTGCATATTAAGTTATATGGGAAGGTATTTTCAATGATACACTGCATATTACGTTATATTATAAGGTATTTTCAATGATACACTGCATATTACGTTATATTATAAGGTATTTTCAATGATACACTACAAGTTACGATATATTATAAGGTATTTTCAATGATACACTGCATATTACGTTATATTATAAGGTATTTTCATTGATAGACTAGAATTACCATATATTCTAAGGTATTTTCAATGTTACACTGCATATTACGTTATATTATAAGGTATTTTCAATGATACACTGCATATTACGTTATATTATAAGGTATTTTCAATGATACACTACAAATAACGATATATTATAAGGTATTTTCATTGATACACTGTATATTGCGTTATATTATAAGGTATTTTCAATGATAAACTACTATATATCATAAGGTATATTCAATGATACACTGCATATTAAGTTATATGGGAAGGTATTTTCAATGATACACTGCATATTACGTTATACTATAAGGTATTTTCAATGATACACTGCATATTAAGTTATATTATAAGGTATTTTCAATGATGAACTACTATATATTATAAGGTATTTTCAATGATACACTGCATATTACGTTATATTATAAGGTATTTTCAAAGATACACTACAAATAACGATATATTATAAGGTATTTTCAATGATACACTGCATATTACGTTATACTATAAGGTATTTTCAATGATAAACTACTATATATTATAAGGTATTTTCAATGATACACTACAAATTACGTTATATCATAAGGTATATTCAATGATACACTGCATATTAAGTTATATGGGAAGGTATTTTCAATGATACACTGCATATTACGTTATATTATAAGGTATTTTCAATGATACACTGCATATTACGTTATATTATAAGGTATTTTCAATGATACACTACAAGTTACGATATATTATAAGGTATTTTCAATGATACACTGCATATTACGTTATATTATAAGGTATTTTCATTGATAGACTAGAATTACCATATATTCTAAGGTATTTTCAATGATACACTGCATATTGCGTTATATCATAAGGTATTTTCAATGATACACTGCATATTAAGTTATATTATAAGGTATTTTCAATGATACACTACAAATAACGATATATTATAAGGTATTTTCATTGATACACTGTATATTGCGTTATATTATAAGGTATTTTCAATGATAAACTACTATATATTATAAGGTATTTTCAATGATACACTGCATATTACGTTATACTATAAGGTATTTCCAATGATAAACTACTATATATTATAAGGTATTTTCAATGATACACTACAAATTACGTTATATCATAAGGTATATTCAATGATACACTGCATATTAAGTTATATAGGAAGGTATTTTCAATGATACACTGCATATTACGTTATATTATAAGGTATTTTCAATGATGCACTGCATATTACGTTATACTATAAGGTATTTTCAATGATACACTGCATATTAAGTTATATTATAAGGTATTTTCAATGATAAACTACTATATATTATAAGGTATTTTCAATGATACACTGCATATTACGTTATATTATATGGTATTTTCAAAGATACACTACAAATAACGATAATTTATAAGGTATTTTCAATGATACACTGCATATTACGTTATATTATAAGGTATTTTCAATGATGCACTGCATATTACGTTATACTATAAGGTATTTTCAATGATACACTGCATATTAAGTTATATTATAAGGTATTTTCAATGATACACTGCATATTACGTTATATTATAAGGTATTTTCAATGATGCACTGCATATTACGTTATACTATAAGGTATTTTCAATGATACACTGCATATTAAGTTATATTATAAGGTATTTTCAATGATAAACTACTATATATTATAAGGTATTTTCAATGATACACTGCATATTACGTTATATTATAAGGTATTTTCAAAGATACACTACAAATAACGATATATTATAAGGTATTTTCAATGATACACTGCATATTACGTTATACTATAAGGTATTTTCAATGATAAACTACTATATATTATAAGGTATTTTCAATGATACACTAAAAATTACGTTATATCATAAGGTATATTCAATGATACACTGCATATTAAGTTATATGGGAAGGTATTTTCAATGATACACTGCATATTACGTTATATTATAAGGTATTTTCAATGATACACTGCATATTACGTTATATTATAAGGTATTTTCAATGATACACTACAAGTTACGATATATTATAAGGTATTTTCAATGATACACTGCATATTACGTTATATTATAAGGTATTTTCATTGATAGACTAGAATTACCATATATTCTAAGGTATTTTCAATGTTACACTGCATATTACGTTATATCATAAGGTATTTTCAATGATACACTGCATATTAAGTTATATTATAAGGTATTTTCAATGATACACTACAAATAACGATATATTATAAGGTATTTTCATTGATACACTGTATATTGCGTTATATTATAAGGTATTTTCAATGATAAACTACTATATATCATAAGGTATATTCAATGATACACTGCATATTAAGTTATATGGGAAGGTATTTTCAATGATACACTGCATATTACGTTATATTATAAGGTATTTTCAAAGATACACTACAAATAACGATATATTATAAGGTATTTTCAATGATACACTGCATATTACGTTATACTATAAGGTATTTTCAATGATAAACTACTATATATTATAAGGTATTTTCAATGATACACTACAAATTACGTTATATCATAAGGTATATTCAATGATACACTGCATATTAAGTTATATGGGAAGGTATTTTCAATGATACACTGCATATTACGTTATATTATAAGGTATTTTCAATGATACACTGCATATTACGTTATATTATAAGGTATTTTCAATGATACACTACAAGTTACGATATATTATAAGGTATTTTCAATGATACACTGCATATTACGTTATATTATAAGGTATTTTCATTGATAGACTAGAATTACCATATATTCTAAGGTATTTTCAATGATACACTGCATATTGCGTTATATCATAAGGTATTTTCAATGATACACTGCATATTAAGTTATATTATAAGGTATTTTCAATGATACACTACAAATAACGATATATTATAAGGTATTTTCATTGATACACTGTATATTGCGTTATATTATAAGGTATTTTCAATGATAAACTACTATATATTATAAGGTATTTTCAATGATACACTGCATATTACGTTATATGGGAAGGTATTTTCAATGATAAACTGCATATTACGTTATAGTATAAGGTATTTACAATGATACACTGCATATTACGTTATATTATATGGTATTTTCAATGATACACTGCATATTACGTTATATTATAAGGTGTTTTCAATGACACACTGCATATTACGTTATATTATAAGGTATTTTCAATGATACACTGCATATTACGTTATATTATAAGGTATTTTCAATGATACACTGCATATTACGTTATATTATAAGGTATTTTCAATGATACACTGCATATTACGTTATATGGGAAGGTATTTTCAATGATACACTGCATATTACGTTATATTATAAGGTATTTTCATTGATAGACAAGAATTACCGTATATTCTAAGGTATTTTCAATGATACACTGCATATTACGTTATAATATAAGGTATTTTCAATGATAAACTACTATATATTATAAGGTATTTTCAATGATAAACTACTATATATTATAAGGTATTTTCAATGATAAACTACTACGTATTATAAGGTATTTTCAATGATACACTGCATATTACGTTATATTATAAGGTATTTTCAATGATACACTGCATATTACGTTATATGGGAAGGTATTTTCAATGATACACTGCATATTACGTTATATTATAAGGTATTTTCAATGATACACTGCATATTACGTTATATTATATTGTATTTTCAATGATACACTGCATATTACGTTATATTATAAGGTATTTTCAATGATACACTGCATATTACGTTATATTATAAGGTATTTTCAATGATAAACTACTATATATTATAAGGTATTTTCAATGATACACTGCATATTACGTTATATTATAAGGTATTTTCAAAGATACACTACAAGAAAACGATATATTATAAGGTATTTTCAATGATACACTGCATATTACGTTATATGAGAAGGTATTTTCATTGATTCACTACAAATTACGATATATTATAAGGTATTTTCAATGATACACTGCATATTACGTTATATGGGAAGGTATTTTCAATGATACACTGCATATTACGTTATATTATAAGGTATTTTCAATGATACACTGCATATTACGTTATATTATAAGGTATTTTCAATGATACACTGCATATTACGTTATATGGGAAGGTATTTTCATTGATACACTGCATATTACGTTATATTATAAGGTATTTTCATTGATAGACAAGAATTACCATATATTCTAAGGTATTTTCAATGATACACTGCATATTACGTTATATGGGAAGGTATTTTCAATGATACACTGCATATTGCGTTATATTATAAGGTATTTTCATTGATAGACTACAAATACCATATATTCTAAGGTATTTTCAATGATACAGTGCATATTACGTTATATTATAAGGTATTTTCAATGATACACTGCATATTACGTTATATTATAAGGTATTTTCAATGATACACTGCATATTACGTTATATTATAAGGTATTTTCAATGATAAACTACTATATATTATAAGGTATTTTCAATGATAAACTACTATATATTATAAGGTATTTTCAATGATAAACTACTACGTATTATAAGGTATTTTCAATGATACACTGCATATTACGTTATATTATAAGGTATTTTCAATGATAAACTACTACGTATTATAAGGTATTTTCAATGATACACTACAAATTACGTTATATCATAAGGTATATTCAATGATACACTGCATATTAAGTTATATGGGAAGGTATTTTCAATGATACACTGCATATTACGTTATATTATAAGGTATTTTCATTGATAGACAAGAATTACCATATATTCTAAGGTATTTTCAATGATACACTGCATATTACGTTATATTATAAGGTATTTTCTTTGATAGACTAGAATTACCATATATTCTAAGGTATTTTCAATGATACACTGCATATTACGTTATATCATAAGGTATTTTCATTGATACACTGCATATTGCGTTATATTATAAGGTATTTTCAATGATAAACTACTATATATTATAAGGTATTTTCAATGATACACTGCATATTACGTTATATGGGAAGGTATTTTCAATGATAAACTGCATATTACGTTATATTATAAGGTATTTACAATGATACACTGCATATTACGTTATATTATATGGTATTTTCAATGATACACTGCATATTACGTTATATTATAAGGTGTTTTCAATGATACACTGCATATTACGTTATATTATAAGGTATTTTCAATGATACACTGCATATTACGTTATATTATAAGGTATTTTCAATGATACACTGCATATTACGTTATATGGGAAGGTATTTTCAATGATACACTGCATATTACGTTATATTATAAGGTATTTTCATTGATAGACAAGAATTACCGTATATTCTAAGGTATTTTCAATGATACACTGCATATTACGTTATAATATAAGGTATTTTCAATGATAAACTACTATATATTATAAGGTATTTTCAATGATAAACTACTATATATTATAAGGTATTTTCAATGATAAACTACTACGTATTATAAGGTATTTTCAATGATACACTGCATATTACGTTATATTATAAGGTATTTTCAATGATACACTGCATATTACGTTATATGGGAAGGTATTTTCAATGATACACTGCATATTACGTTATATTATAAGGTATTTTCAATGATACACTGCATATTACGTTATATTATATGGTATTTTCAATGATACACTGCATATTACGTTATATTATAAGGTATTTTCAATGATACACTGCATATTACGTTATATTATAAGGTATTTTCAATGATAAACTACTATATATTATAAGGTATTTTCAATGATACACTGCATATTACGTTATATTATAAGGTATTTTCAAAGATACACTACAAGAAAACGATATATTATAAGGTATTTTCAATGATACACTGCATATTACGTTATATGAGAAGGTATTTTCATTGATTCACTACAAATTACGATATATTATAAGGTATTTTCAATGATACACTGCATATTACGTTATATGGGAAGGTATTTTCAATGATACACTGCATATTACGTTATATTATAAGGTATTTTCAATGATACACTGCATATTACGTTATATTATAAGGTATTTTCAATGATACACTGCATATTACGTTATATGGGAAGGTATTTTCATTGATACACTGCATATTACGTTATATTATAAGGTATTTTCATTGATAGACAAGAATTACCATATATTCTAAGGTATTTTCAATGATACACTGCATATTACGTTATATGGGAAGGTATTTTCAATGATACACTGCATATTGCGTTATATTATAAGGTATTTTCATTGATAGACTACAAATACCATATATTCTAAGGTATTTTCAATGATACAGTGCATATTACGTTATATTATAAGGTATTTTCAATGATACACTGCATATTACGTTATATTATAAGGTATTTTCAATGATACACTGCATATTACGTTATATTATAAGGTATTTTCAATGATACACAGCATATTACGTTATATTATAAGGTATTTTCAATGATAAACTACTATATATTATAAGGTATTTTCAATGATAAACTACTATATATTATAAGGTATTTTCAATGATAAACTACTACGTATTATAAGGTATTTTCAATGATACACTGCATATTACGTTATATTATAAGGTATTTTCAATGATAAACTACTACGTATTATAAGGTATTTTCAATGATACACTACAAATTACGTTATATCATAAGGTATATTCAATGATACACTGCATATTAAGTTATATGGGAAGGTATTTTCAATGATACACTGCATATTACGTTATATTATAAGGTATTTTCAATGATACACTGCATATTACGTTATATTATAAGGAATTTTCAATGATACACTACAAGTTACGATATATTATAAGGTATTTTCAATGATACACTGCATATTACGGTATATCATAAGGTATTTTCAATGATACACTGCATATTACGTTATATCATAAGGTATTTTCAATGATACACTGCATATTACGTTATATTATAAGGTATTTTCAAAGATACACTACAAATAACGATATATTATAAGGTATTTTCAATGATACACTGCATATTACGTTATACTATAAGGTATTTTCAATGATAAACTACTATATATTATAAGGTATTTTCAATGATACACTACAAATTACGTTATATCATAAGGTATATTCAATGATACACTGCATATTAAGTTATATGGGAAGGTATTTTCAATGATACACTGCATATTACGTTATATTATAAGGTATTTTCAATGATACACTGCATATTACGTTATATTATAAGGTATTTTCAAAGATACACTACAAGAAAAACGATATATTATAAGGTATTTTCAATGATACACTGCATATTACGTTATATGAGAAGGTATTTTCATTGATTCACTACAAATTACGATATATTATAAGGTATTTTCAATGATACACTGCATATTACGTTATATGGGAAGGTATTTTCAATGATACACTGCATATTACGTTATATTATAAGGTATTTTCAATGATACACTGCATATTACGTTATATTATAAGGTATTTTCAATGATACACTGCATATTACGTTATATTATAAGGTAATTTCAATGATACACTACAAATAACGATATATTATAAGGTATTTTCAATGATACACTGCATATTACGTTATATGAGAAGGTATTTTCATTGATACACTACAAATTACGATATATTATAAGGTATTTTCAATGATACACTGCATATTACGTTATATTATAAGGTATTTTCAATGATACACTGCATATTACGTTATATTATAAGGTATTTTCAATGATGCACTGCATATTACGTTATACTATAAGGTATTTTCAATGATACACTGCATATTAAGTTATATTATAAGGTATTTTCAATGATAAACTACTATATATTATAAGGTATTTTCAATGATACACTGCATATTACGTTATATTATAAGGTATTTTCAAAGATACACTACAAATAACGATATATTATAAGGTATTTTCAATGATACACTGCATATTACGTTATACTATAAGGTATTTCCAATGATAAACTACTATATATTATAAGGTATTTTCAATGATACACTACAAATTACGTTATATCATAAGGTATATTCAATGATACACTGCATATTAAGTTATATAGGAAGGTATTTTCAATGATACACTGCATATTACGTTATATTATAAGGTATTTTCAATGATGCACTGCATATTACGTTATACTATAAGGTATTTTCAATGATACACTGCATATTAAGTTATATTATAAGGTATTTTCAATGATAAACTACTATATATTATAAGGTATTTTCAATGATACACTGCATATTACGTTATATTATAGGGTATTTTCAAAGATACACTACAAATAACGATAAATTATAAGGTATTTTCAATGATACACTGCATATTACGTTATATGAGAAGGTATTTTCATTGATACACTACAAATTACGATATAATATAAGGTATTTTCAATGATACACTGCATATTACGTTATATTATAAGGTATTTTCAATGATACACTGCATATTACGGTATATCATAAGGTATTTTCAATGATACACTGCATATTAAGGTATATTATAAGGTATTTTCAATGATACACTGCATATTACGTTATATTATAAGGTATTTTTCAATGATGCACTGCATATTACGTTATACTATAAGGTATTTTCAATGATACACTGCATATTAAGTTATATTATAAGGTATTTTCAATGATAAACTACTATATATTATAAGGTATTTTCAATGATACACTGCATATTACGTTATACTATAAGGTATTTTCAATGATAAACTACTATATATTATAAGGTATTTTCAATGATACACTACAAATTACGTTATATCATAAGGTATATTCAATGATACACTGCATATTAAGTTATATGGGAAGGTATTTTCAATGATACACTACAAGTTACGATATATTATAAGGTATTTTCAATGATACACTGCATATTACGTTATATTATAAGGTATTTTTATTGATAGACTAGAATTACCATATATTCTAAGGTATTTTCAATGATACACTGCATATTACGTTATATTATAAGGTATTTTCAAAGATACACTACAAATAACGATAAATTATAAGGTATTTTCAAAGATACACTGCATATTACGTTATATGAGAAGGTATTTTCATTGATACACTACAAATTACGATATATTATAAGGTATTTTCAATGATACACTGCATATTACGTTATATTATAAGGTATTTTCAATGATACACTACAAATAACGATATATTATAAGGTATTTTCAATGATGCACTGCATATTACGTTATACTATAAGGTATTTTCAATGATGCACTGCATATTACGTTATACTATAAGGTATTTTCAATGATACACTGCATATTAAGTTATATTATAAGGTATTTTCAATGATAAACTACTATATATTATAAGGTATTTTCAATGATACACTGCATATTACGTTATATTATAAGGTATTTTCAAAGATACACTACAAATAACGATATATTATAAGGTATTTTCAATGATACACTGCATATTACGTTATACTATAAGGTATTTCCAATGATAAACTACTATATATTATAAGGTATTTTCAATGATACACTACAAATTACGTTATATCATAAGGTATATTCAATGATACACTGCATATTAAGTTATATAGGAAGGTATTTTCAATGATACACTGCATATTACGTTATATTATAAGGTATTTTCAATGATGCACTGCATATTACGTTATACTATAAGGTATTTTCAATGATACACTGCATATTAAGTTATATTATAAGGTATTTTCAATGATAAACTACTATATATTATAAGGTATTTTCAATGATACACTTCATATTACGTTATATTATAGGGTATTTTCAAAGATACACTACAAATAACGATAAATTATAAGGTATTTTCAATGATACACTGCATATTACGTTATATGAGAAGGTATTTTCATTGATACACTACAAATTACGATATAATATAAGGTATTTTCAATGATACACTGCATATTACGTTATATTATAAGGTATTTTCAATGATACACTGCATATTACGGTATATCATAAGGTATTTTCAATGATACACTGCATATTAAGGTATATTATAAGGTATTTTCAATGATACACTGCATATTACGTTATATTATAAGGTATTTTCAATGATGCACTGCATATTACGTTATACTATAAGGTATTTTCAATGATACACTGCATATTAAGTTATATTATAAGGTATTTTCAATGATAAACTACTATATATTATAAGGTATTTTCAATGATACACTGCATATTACGTTATACTATAAGGTATTTTCAATGATAAACTACTATATATTATAAGGTATTTTCAATCATACACTACAAATTACGTTATATCATTAGGTATATTCAATGATACACTGCATATTAAGTTATATGGGAAGGTATTTTCAATGATACACTACAAGTTACGATATATTATAAGGTATTTTCAATGATACACTGCATATTACGTTATATTATAAGGTATTTTTATTGATAGACTAGAATTACCATATATTCTAAGGTATTTTCAATGATACACTGCATATTACGTTATATTATAAGGTATTTTCAAAGATACACTACAAATAACGATAAATTATAAGGTATTTTCAAAGATACACTGCATATTACGTTATATGAGAAGGTATTTTCATTGATACACTACAAATTACGATATATTATAAGGTATTTTCAATGATACACTGCATATTACGTTATATTATAAGGTATTTTCAATGATACACTACAAATAACGATATATTATAAGGTATTTTCAATGATGCACTGCATATTACGTTATACTATAAGGTATTTTCAATGATACACTGCATATTAAGTTATATTATAAGGTATTTTCAATGATACACTGCATATTACGTTATATTATAAGGTATTTTCAATGATGCACTGCATATTACGTTATACTATAAGGTATTTTCAATGATACACTGCATATTAAGTTATATTATAAGGTATTTTCAATGATAAACTACTATATATTACAAGGTATTTTCAATGATACACTGCATATTACGTTATACTATAAGGTATTTTCAATGATAAACTACTATATATTATAAGGTATTTTCAATGATACACTACAAATTACGTTATATCATAAGGTATATTCAATGATACACTGCATATTAAGTTATATGGGAAGGTATTTTCAATGATACACTGCATATTACGTTATATTATAAGGTATTTTCAATGATACACTGCATATTACGTTATATTATAAGGTATTTTCAATGATACACTACAAGTTACGATATATTATAAGGTATTTTCAATGATACACTGCATATTACGTTATATTATAAGGTATTTTTATTGATAGACTAGAATTACCATATATTCTAAGGTATTTTCAATGATACACTGCATATTACGTTATATTATAAGGTATTTTCAAAGATACACTACAAATAACGATAAATTATAAGGTATTTTCAAAGATACACTGCATATTACGTTATATGAGAAGGTATTTTCATTGATACACTACAAATTACGATATATTATAAGGTATTTTCAATGATACACTGCATATTACGTTATATTATAAGGTATTTTCAATGATACACTACAAATAACGATATATTATAAGGTATTTTCAATGATACACTGCATATTACGTTATATTATAAGGTATTTTCAAAGATGCACTACAAGAAAACGATATATTATAAGGTATTTTCAATGATACACTGCATATTACGTTATATGAGAAGGTATTTTCATTGATACACTACAAATTACGATATATTATAAGGTATTTTCAATGATACACTGCATATTACGTTATATTATAAGGTATTTTCAATGATACACTGCATATTACGTTATATTATAAGGTATTTTCAATGATACACTGCATATTACGTTATATTATAAGGTATTTTCAATGATGCACTGCATATTACGTTATACTATAAGGTATTTTCAATGATACACTGCATATTAAGTTATATTATAAGGTATTTTCAATGATAAACTACTATATATTATAAGGTATTTTCAATGATACACTGCATATTACGTTATATTATAAGGTATTTTCAAAGATACACTACAAATAACGATATATTATAAGGTATTTTCAATGATACACTGCATATTACGTTATACTATAAGGTATTTCCAATGATAAACTACTATATATTATAAGGTATTTTCAATGATACACTACAAATTACGTTATATCATAAGGTATATTCAATGATACACTGCATATTAAGTTATATAGGAAGGTATTTTCAATGATACACTGCATATTACGTTATATTATAAGGTATTTTCAATGATGCACTGCATATTACGTTATACTATAAGGTATTTTCAATGATACACTGCATATTAAGTTATATTATAAGGTATTTTCAATGATAAACTACTATATATTATAAGGTATTTTCAATGATACACTGCATATTACGTTATATTATAAGGTATTTTCAATGATACACTACAAATAACGATAAATTATAAGGTATTTTCAATGATACACTGCATATTACGTTATATGAGAAGGTATTTTCATTGATACACTACAAATTACGATATATTATAAGGTATTTTCAATGATACACTGCATATTACGTTATATTATAAGGTATTTTCAATGATACACTGCATATTACGTTATATTATAAGGTATTTTCAAAGATACACTACAAGTAAACCATATATTATAAGGTATTTTCAATGATACACTGCATATTACGTTATATGAGAAGGTATTTTCATTGATTCACTACAAATTACGATATATTATAAGGTATTTTCAATGATACACTGCATATTACGTTATATGGGAAGGTATTTTCAATGATACACTGCATATTACGTTATATGGGAAGGTATTTTCAATGATACACTGCATATTACGTTATATTATAAGGTATTTTCAATGATACACTGCATATTACGTTATATTATAAGGTATTTTCAATGATACACTACAAATAACGATATATTATAAGGTATTTTCAATGATGCACTGCATATTACGTTATACTATAAGGTATTTTCAATGATACACTGCATATTAAGTTATATTATAAGGTATTTTCAATGATACACTGCATATTACGTTATATTATAAGGTATTTTCAAAGATACACTACAAATAACGATAAATTATAAGGTATTTTCAAAGATACACTGCATATTACGTTATATGAGAAGGTATTTTCATTGATACACTACAAATTACGATATATTATAAGGTATTTTCAATGATACACTGCATATTACGTTATATTATAAGGTATTTTCAATGATACACTACAAATTACGATATATTATAAGGTATTTTCAATGATGCACTGCATATTACGTTATACTATAAGGTATTTTCAATGATACACTGCATATTAAGTTATATTATAAGGTATTTTCAATGATACACTGCATATTACGTTATATTATAAGGTATTTTCAATGATGCACTGCATATTACGTTATACTATAAGGTATTTTCAATGATACACTGCATATTAAGTTATATTATAAGGTATTTTCAATGATACACTGCATATTACGTTATATTATAAGGTATTTTCAATGATACACTACAAGTTACGATATATTATAAGGTATTTTCAATGATACACTGCATATTACGTTATATTATAAGGTATTTTTATTGATAGACTAGAATTACCATATATTCTAAGGTATTTTCAATGATACACTGCATATTACGTTATATTATAAGGTATTTTCATTGATACACTACAAATTACGATATATTATAAGGTATTTTCAATGATACACTGCATATTACGTTATATTATAAGGTATTTTCAATGATACACTACAAATAACGATATATTATAAGGTATTTTCAATGATACACTGCATATTACGTTATATTATAAGGTATTTTCAAAGATGCACTACAAGAAAACGATATATTATAAGGTATTTTCAATGATACACTGCATATTACGTTATATGAGAAGGTATTTTCATTGATACACTACAAATTACGATATATTATAAGGTATTTTCAATGATACACTGCATATTACGTTATATTATAAGGTATTTTCAATGATACACTGCATATTACGTTATATTATAAGGTATTTTCAATGATACACTGCATATTACGTTATATTATAAGGTATTTTCAATGATGCACTGCATATTACGTTATACTATAAGGTATTTTCAATGATACACTGCATATTAAGTTATATTATAAGGTATTTTCAATGATAAACTACTATATATTATAAGGTATTTTCAATGATACACTGCATATTACGTTATATTATAAGGTATTTTCAAAGATACACTACACATAACGATATATTATAAGGTATTTTCAATGATACACTGCATATTACGTTATACTATAAGGTATTTCCAATGATAAACTACTATATATTATAAGGTATTTTCAATGATACACTACAAATTACGTTATATCATAAGGTATATTCAATGATACACTGCATATTAAGTTATATAGGAAGGTATTTTCAATGATACACTGCATATTACGTTATATTATAAGGTATTTTCAAAGATACACTACAAATAACGATATATTATAAGGTATTTTCAATGATACACTGCATATTACGTTATACTATAAGGTATTTTCAATGATAAACTACTATATATTATAAGGTATTTTCAATGATACACTACAAATTACGTTATATCATAAGGTATATTCAATGATACACTGCATATTAAGTTATATGGGAAGGTATTTTCAATGATACACTGCATATTACGTTATATTATAAGGTATTTTCAATGATACACTGCATATTACGTTATATTATAAGGTATTTTCAATGATACACTGCATATTACGTTATATTATAAGGTATTTTCAAAGATACACTACAAGTAAACCATATATTATAAGGTATTTTCAATGATACACTGCATATTACGTTATATGAGAAGGTATTTTCATTGATTCACTACAAATTACGATATATTATAAGGTATTTTCAATGATACACTGCATATTACGTTATATGGGAAGGTATTTTCAATGATACACTGCATATTACGTTATATGGGAAGGTATTTTCAATGATACACTGCATATTACGTTATATTATAAGGTATTTTCAATGATACACTGCATATTACGTTATATTATAAGGTATTTTCAATGATACACTGCATATTACGTTATATTATAAGGTAATTTCAATGATACACTACAAATAACGATATATTATAAGGTATTTTCAATGATACACTGCATATTACGTTATATGAGAAGGTATTTTCATTGATACACTACAAATTACGATATATTATAAGGTATTTTCAATGATACACTGCATATTACGTTATATTATATGGTATTTTCAATGATACACTGCATATTACGTTATATTATAAGGTATTTTCAATGATGCACTGCATATTACGTTATACTATAAGGTATTTTCAATGATACACTGCATATTAAGTTATATTATAAGGTATTTTCAATGATAAACTACTATATATTATAAGGTATTTTCAATGATACACTGCATATTACGTTATATTATAAGGTATTTTCAAAGATACACTACAAATAACGATATATTATAAGGTATTTTCAATGATACACTGCATATTACGTTATACTATAAGGTATTTCCAATGATAAACTACTATATATTATAAGATATTTTCAATGATACACTACAAATTACGTTATATCATAAGGTATATTCAATGATACACTGCATATTAAGTTATATAGGAAGGTATTTTCAATGATACACTGCATATTACGTTATATTATAAGGTATTTTCAATGATGCACTGCATATTACGTTATACTATAAGGTATTTTCAATGATACACTGCATATTAAGTTATATTATAAGGTATTTTCAATGATAAACTACTATATATTATAAGGTATTTTCAATGATACACTGCATATTACGTTATATTATAAGGTATTTTCAAAGATACACTACAAATAACGATAAATTATAAGGTATTTTCAATGATACACTGCACATTACGTTATATGAGAAGGTATTTTCATTGATACACTACAAATTACGATATAATATAAGGTATTTTCAATGATACACTGCATATTACGTTATATTATAAGGTATTTTCAATGATACACTGCATATTACGGTATATCATAAGGTATTTTCAATGATACACTGCATATTAAGGTATATTATAAGGTATTTTCAATGATAAACTACTATATATTATAAGGTATTTTCAATGATACACTGCATATTACGTTATATTATAAGGTATTTTCAATGATGCACTGCATATTACGTTATACTATAAGGTATTTTCAATGATACACTGCATATTAAGTTATATTATAAGGTATTTTCAATGATACACTGCATATTACGTTATATTATAAGGTATTTTCAATGATGCACTGCATATTACGTTATACTATAAGGTATTTTCAATGATACACTGCATATTAAGTTATATTATAAGGTATTTTCAATGATAAACTACTATATATTATAAGGTATTTTCAATGATACACTGCATATTACGTTATACTATAAGGTATTTTCAATGATAAACTACTATATATTATAAGGTATTTTCAATGATACACTACAAATTACGTTATATCATAAGGTATATTCAATGATACACTGCATATTAAGTTATATGGGAAGGTATTTTCAATGATACACTGCATATTACGTTATATTATAAGGTATTTTCAATGATACACTGCATATTACGTTATATTATAAGGTATTTTCAATGATACACTACAAGTTACGATATATTATAAGGTATTTTCAATGATACACTGCATATTACGTTATATTATAAGGTATTTTTATTGATAGACTAGAATTACCATATATTCTAAGGTATTTTCAATGATACACTGCATATTACGTTATATTATAAGGTATTTTCAAAGATACACTACAAATAACGATAAATTATAAGGTATTTTCAAAGATACACTGCATATTACGTTATATGAGAAGGTATTTTCATTGATACACTACAAATTACGATATATTATAAGGTATTTTCAATGATACACTGCATATTACGTTATATTATAAGGTATTTTTATTGATAGACTAGAATTACCATATATTCTAAGGTATTTTCAATGATACACTGCATATTACGTTATATTATAAGGTATTTTCAAAGATACACTACAAATAACGATAAATTATAAGGTATTTTCAAAGATACACTACAAATAACGATAAATTATAAGGTATTTTCAATGATACACTGCATATTACGGTATATCATACGGTATTTTCAATGATACACTGCATATTAAGTTATATTATAAGGTATTTTCAATGATAAACTACTATATATTATAAGGTATTTTCAATGATACACTGCATATTACGTTATATTATAAGGTATTTTCAATGATGCACTGCATATTACGTTATACTATAAGGTATTTTCAATGATACACTGCATATTAAGTTATATTATATGGTATTTTCAATGATACACTGCATATTACGTTATATTATAAGGTATTTTCAATGATGCACTGCATATTACGTTATACTATAAGGTATTTTCAATGATACACTGCATATTAAGTTATATTATAAGGTATTTTCAATGATAAACTACTATATATTATAAGGTATTTTCAATGATACACTGCATATTACGTTATATTATAAGGTATTTTCAAAGATACACTACAAATTACGTTATATCATAAGGTATATTCAATGATACACTGCATATTAACTTATATGGGAAGGTATTTTCAATGATACACTGCATATTACGTTATATTATAAGGTATTTTCAATGATACACTGCATATTACGTTATATTATAAGGTATTTTCAATGATACACTACAAGTTACGATATATTATAAGGTATTTTCAATGATACACTGCATATGACGTTATATTATAAGGTATTTTCATTGATAGACTAGAATTACCATATATTCTAAGGTATTTTCAATGATACACTGCATATTACGTTATATTATAAGGTATTTTCAAAGATACACTACAAATAACGATATATTATAAGGTATTTTCAATGATACACTGCATATTACGTTATACTATAAGGTATTTCCAATGATAAACTACTATATATTATAAGGTATTTTCAATGATACACTACAAATTACGTTATATCATAAGGTATATTCAATGATACACTGCATATTAAGTTATATAGGAAGGTATTTTCAATGATACACTGCATATTACGTTATATTATAAGGTATTTTCAATGATACACTGCATATTACGGTATATCATAAGGTATTTTCAATGATACACTGCATATTAAGTTATATTATAAGGTATTTTCAATGATAAACTACTATATATTATAAGGTATTTTCAATGATACACTGCATATTACGTTATATTATAAGGTATTTTCAAAGATACACTACAAATAACGATATATTATAAGGTATTTTCAATGATACACTGCATATTACGTTATACTATAAGGTATTTCCAATGATAAACTACTATATATTATAAGGTATTTTCAATGATACACTACAAATTACGTTATATCATAAGGTATATTCAATGATACACTGCATATTAAGTTATATAGGAAGGTATTTTCAATGATACACTGCATATTACGTTATATTATAAGGTATTTTCAATGATGCACTGCATATTACGTTATACTATAAGGTATTTTCAATGATACACTGCATATTAAGTTATATTATAAGGTATTTTCAATGATAAACTACTATATATTATAAGGTATTTTCAATGATACACTACAAATAACGATATATTATAAGGTATTTTCAATGATACACTGCATATTACGTTATATTATAAGGTATTTTCAAAGATGCACTACAAGAAAACGATATATTATAAGGTATTTTCAATGATACACTGCATATTACGTTATATTATAAGGTATTTTCAATGATACACTGCATATTACGTTATATTATAAGGTATTTTCAATGATACACTGCATATTACGTTATATTATAAGGTATTTTCAATGATGCACTGCATATTACGTTATACTATAAGGTATTTTCAATGATACACTGCATATTAAGTTATATTATAAGGTATTTTCAATGATAAACTACTATATATTATAAGGTATTTTCAATGATACACTGCATATTACGTTATATTATAAGGTATTTTCAAAGATACACTACAAATAACGATATATTATAAAGTATTTTCAATGATACACTGCATATTACGTTATGCTATAAGGTATTTCCAATGATAAACTACTATATATTATAAGGTATTTTCAATGATACACTACAAATTACGTTATATCATAAGGTATATTCAATGATACACTGCATATTAAGTTATATAGGAAGGTATTTTCAATGATACACTGCATATTACGTTATATTATAAGGTATTTTCAATGATGCACTGCATATTACGTTATACTATAAGGTATTTTCAATGATACACTGCATATTAAGTTATATTATAAGGTATTTTCAATGATAAACTACTATATATTATAAGGTATTTTCAATGATACACTGCATATTACGTTATATTATAAGGTATTTTCAATGATACACTACAAATAACGATAAATTATAAGGTATTTTCAATGATACACTGCATATTACGTTATATGAGAAGGTATTTTCATTGATTCACTACAAATTACGATATATTATAAGGTATTTTCAATGATACACTGCATATTACGTTATATGGGAAGGTATTTTCAATGATACACTGCATATTACGTTATATGGGAAGGTATTTTCAATGATACACTGCATATTACGTTATATTATAAGGTATTTTCAATGATACACTGCATATTACGTTATATTATAAGGTATTTTCAATGATACACTGCATATTACGTTATATTATAAGGTAATTTCAATGATACACTACAAATAACGATATATTATAAGGTATTTTCAATGATACACTGCATATTACGTTATATGAGAAGGTATTTTCATTGATACACTACAAATTACGATATATTATAAGGTATTTTCAATGATACACTGCATATTACGTTATATTATATGGTATTTTCAATGATACACTGCATATTACGTTATATTATAAGGTATTTTCAATGATGCACTGCATATTACGTTATACTATAAGGTATTTTCAATGATACACTGCATATTAAGTTATATTATAAGGTATTTTCAATGATAAACTACTATATATTATAAGGTATTTTCAATGATACACTGCATATTACGTTATATTATAAGGTATTTTCAAAGATACACTACAAATAACGATATATTATAAGGTATTTTCAATGATACACTGCATATTACGTTATACTATAAGGTATTTCCAATGATAAACTACTATATATTATAAGATATTTTCAATGATACACTACAAATTACGTTATATCATAAGGTATATTCAATGATACACTGCATATTAAGTTATATAGGAAGGTATTTTCAATGATACACTGCATATTACGTTATATTATAAGGTATTTTCAATGATGCACTGCATATTACGTTATACTATAAGGTATTTTCAATGATACACTGCATATTAAGTTATATTATAAGGTATTTTCAATGATAAACTACTATATATTATAAGGTATTTTCAATGATACACTGCATATTACGTTATATTATAAGGTATTTTCAAAGATACACTACAAATAACGATAAATTATAAGGTATTTTCAATGATACACTGCACATTACGTTATATGAGAAGGTATTTTCATTGATACACTACAAATTACGATATAATATAAGGTATTTTCAATGATACACTGCATATTACGTTATATTATAAGGTATTTTCAATGATACACTGCATATTACGGTATATCATAAGGTATTTTCAATGATACACTGCATATTAAGGTATATTATAAGGTATTTTCAATGATAAACTACTATATATTATAAGGTATTTTCAATGATACACTGCATATTACGTTATATTATAAGGTATTTTCAATGATGCACTGCATATTACGTTATACTATAAGGTATTTTCAATGATACACTGCATATTAAGTTATATTATAAGGTATTTTCAATGATGCACTGCATATTACGTTATATTATAAGGTATTTTCAATGATGCACTGCATATTACGTTATACTATAAGGTATTTTCAATGATACACTGCATATTAAGTTATATTATAAGGTATTTTCAATGATAAACTACTATATATTATAAGGTATTTTCAATGATACACTGCATATTACGTTATACTATAAGGTATTTTCAATGATAAACTACTATATATTATAAGGTATTTTCAATGATACACTACAAATTACGTTATATCATAAGGTATATTCAATGATACACTGCATATTAAGTTATATGGGAAGGTATTTTCAATGATACACTGCATATTACGTTATATTATAAGGTATTTTCAATGATACACTGCATATTACGTTATATTATAAGGTATTTTCAATGATACACTACAAATTACGTTATATCATAAGGTATTTTCAATGATACACTGCATATTACGTTATATTATAAGGTATTTTTATTGATAGACTAGAATTACCATATATTCTAAGGTATTTTCAATGATACACTGCATATTACGTTATATTATAAGGTATTTTCAAAGATACACTACAAATAACGATAAATTATAAGGTATTTTCAAAGATACACTGCATATTACGTTATATGAGAAGGTATTTTCATTGATACACTACAAATTACGATATATTATAAGGTATTTTCAATGATACACTGCATATTACGTTATATTATAAGGTATTTTTATTGATAGACTAGAATTACCATATATTCTAAGGTATTTTCAATGATACACTGCATATTACGTTATATTATAAGGTATTTTCAAAGATACACTACAAATAACGATAAATTATAAGGTATTTTCAAAGATACACTACAAATAACGATAAATTATAAGGTATTTTCAATGATACACTGCATATTACGGTATATCATACGGTATTTTCAATGATACACTGCATATTAAGTTATATTATAAGGTATTTTCAATGATAAACTACTATATATTATAAGGTATTTTCAATGATACACTGCATATTACGTTATATTATAAGGTATTTTCAATGATGCACTGCATATTACGTTATACTATAAGGTATTTTCAATGATACACTGCATATTAAGTTATATTATATGGTATTTTCAATGATACACTGCATATTACGTTATATTATAAGGTATTTTCAATGATGCACTGCATATTACGTTATACTATAAGGTATTTTCAATGATACACTGCATATTAAGTTATATTATAAGGTATTTTCAATGATAAACTACTATATATTATAAGGTATTTTCAATGATACACTGCATATTACGTTATATTATAAGGTATTTTCAAAGATACACTACAAATTACGTTATATCATAAGGTATATTCAATGATACACTGCATATTAACTTATATGGGAAGGTATTTTCAATGATACACTGCATATTACGTTATATTATAAGGTATTTTCAATGATACACTGCATATTACGTTATATTATAAGGTATTTTCAATGATACACTACAAGTTACGATATATTATAAGGTATTTTCAATGATACACTGCATATGACGTTATATTATAAGGTATTTTCATTGATAGACTAGAATTACCATATATTCTAAGGTATTTTCAATGATACACTGCATATTACGTTATATTATAAGGTATTTTCAAAGATACACTACAAATAACGATATATTATAAGGTATTTTCAATGATACACTGCATATTACGTTATACTATAAGGTATTT